>JAUCMU010000027.1:5927765-5941177 GCA_032275025.1 Enteromius treurensis | reverse complement strand
TTTAGAAAACTAGTCCCGTCCGAATAAGGCTACAGTGTAATTCGGCTATACATCCGCGGTAAAGGTGAAAGTCACCATAGCTTGTAATATAGACTCCAACCCAACTTTGAGAATAGATTAAAGGCGATTTTTTTTTTATTGTGCGATAAGAGTCTCGCGTTTACGCAGTTTTTTTTTGTTGATAATATCAGCATAATTATATAATTGTTTTGGTGCAAAAAAACAATTATATAATTAATAGCTTTAATAGCAAGCATGTACACAATTCATGCTATGATATGATGCTGTTATTAGGATTGTGACTGTCTTTGTCTTTTGTTTTTCTGTTTATAGGCAAATTTCAAGTTGTAATTCAGAAACTCTAGGATGGACTAAATGAGTTCTGAACAGCAATGTTTCTTCAATTAAAACTTTGTGAATGTGAATTACATGGACCTGGATTCTAAATGTTTACAGCATTGTATTTTATATAATGCTGTTTGCAGTTTCAAGCATTTCAGCTAAACAGATCCCAAACATTTTCATTTTTATCCATTTTTCTTTTTTTTTTTTCTCCACACCACGTAAGTTCAAAAACTTGACCTGTTTGGACATATTCTGAATGTCTTATTCTACCTCAGCTCCACTTCTTACAGACTAAATTGCTGTCACAGATAACCATGGGCTCATATTTTCATAAATGTGATATTTCATAACATTTGAGTATTTTAAAAAAACTCAACTCACATGTTTTTTTCCCACCTTTTTTATACTCCCTTATCTGGATCTTAAAATGTATGATGTGTTATTTTCTACAGCTTTCATGTAAAAGTAAATTATTTATGTATATTTGGGACAGTAATATCTGTAGTTATTTCAACCCAATTAACTAAAGCCATAATTTAGTGTTGATACCTAATTTACACACACAAAAAATAAAATATTCATAATCATGTGGAGAAAATGTTTGGACTCTGGGAAGAAAAAAAAAACAGCTTTTATTGTTGTTGGTTAAAGATATGTTTATGGTTTGGGTAAACTGGTATAATAGAAGCATATGTTTTAACTAGTCAAGTGTATAAGAGAAAAAGAAAGAAAAACAATTCTTGAGTTTACCAGAAGAGGGCAACCTTTGTCAGTCAGAAACATGTCATCTTGAGCAAAAGATCCAAAAAGAATATTGAATGATGATGTACAAGCGTCTTGCACTTCAGTTATTCTGAACTCTTTTTGGCTGGTACTATAGTTTAGTTAGGTACTCAGCTGGTGGAGGTTTTCTGTGTACTGTGTGCTTGTTTGTTGTTTACTGCATAATTCTGGAGGGATTTATCCTTGCCAAATAAACGAAGGATTAAAAATATATATTATTGTGATACGTTTATTGAAGTTACCAATGGAATATAACAGCACAAATACATTTATCTGGCATAATATGTTACGTGTATTTATTTATTTTTTGCTGTCAAACAATTAATTGCAAATAATCACATTCAAAATAAAGGTTTGGCTAATATTATTTATGTATATATAAATACACAAATAAATGTATATATAACATAAAAAAATATAAACCCAAATTATATGTATGTACATGCAAATACATTATGAATAATTTCAAAATATATACATGCATGTGTGTGTATTTATGTTTAGGATATACACAGTATGGACACACATATTATGTAAACAAACAAAAAACAACTTTTATTTTGAATGCGATTGATTAATTGTTAGCACTTTTTTCCCTTTGCGTTCTTTTTTCTCCAGCTTAAAAAAAACAAATAACATGGCAGAAAGTTTACTACAACCTTACCATAAATAATTATGGGTAAAATATTTAATAATTTTAGCAGTATAAGTGATTTCTAACTTTAAAATCATTATTTCTCTCCCTTCAACTTTAAATAAATAAATACATATATGATTAAATAAACAAATATTTGCATCACCAATGAGTAAATACTCCAAAATAACTAGATAGTAAGATAGATATTCTATCTACCAGTGTAGTATTAAAAGGATTTTTTTATTTCACAGCAATCACAGAATCCTTACCAGATCTAATTTTGTTTTACAAAAACATAACCATTTTAGCACAGTTTAAAATGATTGATAAACAGTTTAAATATCCTAGAGAACATATCTCTGCAGAAGCTGGAAATCAAACATTAAGAGTGAATTCACCATGAAATCATATAATCTAGATGACACACATTTCCATTCTTCACATAATGCTGAATCATCAAAGAAAAAAAAATGCTTTGTTGCGTTAATTATGTTGCATAATTATTGCATACGTCAGTATGTCAGCAACACAAAACACAGCTAATGCTCTTTTTCGGGTTCATAAATGGCAGACTGTTATTTTGTAGCTTGTTTGCATTTTTCTCCGGTTTGCTGTCAGATGTAGTGTGTAAGGTCATGCGCTCTTCTCCTCTTGATTATACGTCCCAAAAGCTTCCTTCATGCCGCCAGAAGAAACAAACAAAAAGTGGCAGGACCACATAAAGAAGTTTAGCAAGGCTTCCCCAGTGAGAAGCCATTCATGAGCTCTCTTTTGTGCAGCAGGTAAATAAACGGCCAGCTGTCTCACTTCTCCTGCGCCGTCATGAAAGAGTTAGTGGAGGCCGAGACAAGAGAGTCTAACTGAGCCCAACTTCAAACACCTTCTGTCCCACAGAACTTTCTAGAAAACATCCTACACATTCACATTTCTCCTCACTTTCTCACTGTTTGTCTGGCTTTTGGCCCAACAGGCAATTTGTTGTTCTTTCAGACCTGACTTGCCTTGTGCCATACCGCTGCTGCTGCATTATATTACACTGTTTTTTAAAGATTAAAACAAAGATTATTGGAGTATGTTTTACAGGAAAACTTTGGTTTTTCTTCTTCAAAGTTCATGTTTCATGCTAACTGTTGCTTTTATTGGCACTTGAGAGTGAAAATACAGAAAGTTCTAGAAATGTTGTCAATGTATTTGTGCCGTCTCTTTTTTGGCTCCACAACTAAAGTAACTCATTTAACTAAACTAATTTAATTGATCTTTATTCTTTTTCTGATGTGGGTGAAGAAGAACATCATTATAATAATAGTTAATGATAAACATATAAAATGGAACTATAATAACAAACTTGTGTTTTGCATTGTGAAAATAAAGCATACTTTAGACCATGAAGATATTTTGCATTGTTTTACATTATTTTCATGATAATCAAAATACTCTTAAATTACCTAAATGTAGCCTAAAAAATGGTTTAACTTAGAATTGAATTTTAATATTGTATTACAGTGATGAGAGTGATTTATTATCATCATCAATTAATTTATATTATTTATCTATTTATATAAAAAATATTGGCATTATATATATATATATATATATATTAGTAGTAGTATTTAAACTTAATTTAAATAAGGGGTTTGTCTAAAAATTATTTTACTATTTTAAAAGGTTGTAAAAAAAACAACTATGTATTGTATATTTTACATTTTATGTATTTACTTTATTTACTTATGAATGAATTAGTTTATTAAATGAAGAGCTTGGACATTTATTTTAAGGGTGTTTGTTTTGTCTTTGTCTCATGGAGGACAGATTCTCCTGCTGGCCATGAACCCATCTGCCAGATGCACGTGAAACTGCATTGAAATGCCTGCTGAAATAGCTGTTATTCATTTCTCCGGCTAACTTGTATTAATATCTCACAGAGGAGCATATAAATGATAAACTGCACTGGGACAATAGCGTCCACTCCTCTCTTTGCGCTCCGTGTGTCTGTGTCCTCGAGTGCTGCGGGGATTAATGGAATTGTGGGAACTCGAGCCGCAGCTGCTCCATCAACACAACATCCCCAGAACACTCCTCTGCCTTCACAAGCCTGCTCATTAAACCCTACTTAGTGTACTGCACTGGAAATAAGGAACGGTGTAAGATCAGCCATAGTCTCAGTCAGAAAACCATGTGATCTTTAATTTTATGAAATTAGATGGCGTATTATGTTGTAAAGATATATACAGAAATACAGAACCAGTTAAACATTTAGATGGATCTACTTTTTTATTATTGGTATTATTAATATTAGGCATTCAAGCACATAGTGGTTTTTTTTGTTTGTATTAATATTATTGTATTATTGTTTTTATTATAACTATTATTACTATTGTAACTTCTTGCTGATAATGATATTTAAAATAATAGTTAATTATAAAATAAATGTATGGAATTAAGCAGCAACCAAAAAAGTCTAAAATTTCATCTGAAAAAAGTTTTTCAAAGTGTTATAATATTGGGATTCTGGAAAAAGAAAGAAAAATAATTTAATAAACATATTACACACTGTGTAAAAATGTAGCACTTATTGACTGTGGGGGAATTTCTTTATTATTATTTTTAATAATAATATATTTATATATTAAATATATTAATATTTACAAATTTTAAATAATGATAAAAATATTATTTTGAATATTTTATAGAAATAAAATAAAATAATAATTCACATTAAAACACTTTTTCATATTCTGGAATTTACACAACTAAACTAAATTAAAATACTATTTGTGAAAAAAAATACATTTAAATATTTACAAAATACAAATAATATTAAAAATAACCTTTTAAAAAATAAAATATTTATACACATTGTAATATGTATTCATATTCTGGAATTAACATAAAAATAAACTCAATGAACATCTACACTTTTTGCCTTTGAGAAAATTACAAAAATAAAAAAATTAATACATGTAAATATTTCAAACATTTAAGTAGTGTTAAAAATAGCATTTTTTAATATTTTAACTAAAATAAAATAGCTATTTACATTGGAATATTCATGAAAACCTGTCCACCATCACATTCAAATGTGTCCAAACTTTGTTGATTGTGCAGTCCAAAGGCTCCTGTGTAGCTGTATTATAACTAGAACAAATGAGCCTCTTTAAAAATAAAAATAAAACAAATTTAAATGTGTCCAAAGTTGTCAGAGTGCATGTTACAAATATTTATTGTACACTTCAAATGCACATCTGTAGCGATACTTTAGACCAGCTGAGCAATGAACTGAGTCATGAAGTTAGGCCATAAGAGCACTGTTTAACATCTTGATTGACAGGAAAAATAGGTAACGACCATCCCCCTTTTGTCTTCTACATAAATTGCCAAGATGTTCAACAGGACAAATCCCAGACGTAGGCCTGGAGTTGAGGGGTGGGTGGGAAAAAATGCTTTTAAAAGTGGCAAACAATAACTTTTAATTTGCCACTCTTATTTCAAAAGGGAACCAGGCAGCAGTCTCTTTGTAAAAGAGAGAGAAAGTGGGCTACAATGCCGGGATATCTGGGGAGTCTTTCTTTTTACTATGCTGAAAGGATTACGCTTTTAAAAAGAAAGAGAAAAAACTAAAGACCTGTACCTAATCACTTCCCCTGGTAATTCCTCGGCTTGATTAAAAGAGGGGGACGGAGAGCATAGAGGGATATCAAGAGGATTTGAGAGTTGCTTTGGGTGCAGGAATCTGCTACCTGAAGTCTGTGTGTGCCTGAGTTCATTATGTACAAGGTTTGAGGTGAAATGATTACTGCATTGCTTCAGTATTTAATAGAATTCATACATTAATCAGAATTGAATATAACGGACCTCGGGTTTACAGTCTGCTCTATGTGGTATACTGTTGTGTGCCTTGCACTGACTTAGCTCCATTATTATATTTAAAGAACATGTTATAAACTGTCTAATAGTTCACCCAAAAATGACATTTTTCACATTTTAGACTCTCATTCTGACGCCCCCCATTCATTGCAGAGGGTCTATTTGTGAGCAAGTGATGTAATGATGAATTTCCCAAATTTTCTCCGAACTCATTCACATTTTGGATCATCGTTCAGCACCTGTCTATTTTGACGATATTCCTTTCCTTAGTTTTTAATCAAGACATTACTTTATTTGCAACAATTTTACAACTTTTTAAGCTGATTTTTAGACACTTCAACAAGAAGTTCTACTCACATTAAAAGAATAAAAGTAAATTTACGGAAAATGCTGAATGTACAAAAACACCTTGCATCGAGCTATCTGGATTATGTAGAATTTAATATTACTAATTATATTTAAAAAAGCAGATCACTGGTCATTAGAACTGAAGAAAAAAAAAGAATTTTCTTTACAAGCGACAGGGTATCTCAAAAACTCACCCTCAAAAACTCAAAAACTGTCGTTTACTCACCCTATCTCATTCCAAACCAATGTACGAACATGAAATTCTGTTCTGTGAAACACACACTAAAAAAAGAGATTATGAAGATTTTGGCAACCAAATTGTCTCAGGTCAACTTAAATTTCATGGATTAAAAAAAAGGAAAAGTAATGCGAACAGAAACTATTTGGATATTGTGAGGGGCGAGAATGAACACACAACAAGGAGAGCTCAAAATAAAGCCCGGAGGATGGATTTATTAACAAGTAAGGTGCGCAACAAAGGTGCAGAGGGCTGAGTTGGACTGGAAAGTTCGAGTCCTTAGAGCTGCTGTGAGGAAGACTTGGGGAAAACCGGTTAGATCTCAGCCACGTGGAGTCTCCGGGGTGCCTCGCACGGCTTATTTGGCCGCGGGGCTAACGATCTCCAACTGGGACCGATCAGCCAGTGACAAGGGCGCTGGGATGTAACGCTGATCTGAGATCGGGGCGCTTGTCACAATATAAACATTCTTCAAAATAACTTATTTTGTGCTCCACAGAAAACATGAAGATTTGGTTTTGACGGGTGAACTATCAATTGGAGATACAGTTTTTATACTATTTTTGTATAGAAACCAAAAACTTGCAACAAAGCAAAGACGAACAGGCAGAAATAACAGTATAAAATAGTTTTTTAACGACTAATTCGTACGTATTCGTATGAGGTGGCTAATTCGAGCTAATTCGTACAAGCTCACTCGTATGATTTTATACGATTTGTCTAAACCCCATGACTGGTAGGTTAGGGGGCGGGGTTGGGTTATTCTTAATTTGTACGAATTAGCCACCTTGTAAAATATGTACGAATTGTAGTGAGACTGGGCTCGACCGTCCCATCAGCACACGGCTGTTTACTTCATAGACTATTTACATTTTACCGCATGTGCGAAATGAGAAATGACATGAACTTTTCTCAGTCCAAATGCTGTCATCATGCTACCTACACATTTGTAAGTATTTTCAGCCTGACTTTACAGCAATTCGAGGTGGCAAATTTGCACGGTAATATTTGCTAAATCGTATGGATTTTATGAGTTGCCAATTCGTATGAATTTTTCCGAATGACCTACACCTAACCCCATACCCATCGCTTGGGTTTTAGACAAATCATACAGAATCGTAAGAGTGAGTTCGTACAAATTAGCAACCTCGTAAAATACGTACAAGTTGGTCATGAGACTGTGTTGGTATTTTCAGTGCTGCATGATGTTCAACAGAAGCGCACAACCCTTATATTAAAGGAAATCTAGTTACTCTTGCTTGTCCTTCTGTGTAATAAAATGCTGTGGCAGTGGTAATCCGTTCATTGACAGTTACTCAACCTTCTCAGCTGATTCACTGCTGGGTCCAATAGAATCCTTTCTCAAGAAAAAAATAAACAAAAGAATGTCCCCTTTGTCCATCGCCACCCCATGTGCCCCCCACTTCTTCTGCCCTGTCTTCCCATTTGGCTTCTCCATGGTGATGGGACATTTGTGCATTTGTGCAGTGATGGACGGTCTGATAGACGTCCTTTTGCCTTGCTGGCTCTTCCATGAACGGTCCATATTGCGCTGAACCTTTTGTCCAGGGTCTCGCTGCGTTCCTCTGGTTCTAATTGAATCAACAGGATTGCTGTTATGAAGAGCATGGAGGCAAGAGGGTCTCTTAGAGGGCAAAGGACGGGTCAGGACCTCTGATCCCAGCGCAGTACCTGCTGGGCATGGCCAACTAGTGTCAAACTTTGGGCACTGGGATGAATTAGCACTGTGTTTGTAATGAGTCCCAGCTGGTGCTCAGAGCTGGAGCATTGTAAAGGAGACTTCTTATTGCATCTGCTTTCGGAAACTCTTCCTACAAGTTGTACACTCACACATGACAATCATTCTTGTAAGAATTGTCTGTTCACTTTGAACAGACAATTTAAAGAGTCACGTGGAAAAGAAAGTGATTGTAATTTGTGACAACAACTTGCAAATGTGTTGATCCTGTAAGAGTGGACTGAACTTTATGTACTGTTGAAAATATATACAAGGCAGTCAGTATATAGTAGTAGATCATAAAGTAATTCTGGTTCCAGTTCCAATTCCTTTATAACATTTCTAGTTCCTTACCATTCCCATTGCCTATTCTAACTTTTAAAAATACTTTTAAAACACAAAGAAGTGTGTTTATAGCTCTTATAGCTCTACAGTTTGATTCACTAAAAAGAACTATAATGTAAATTATTACAGTGGAAATTAGACCCCATTGGTCATGCTGCATGTTTTGGACTCACTAAAATGAACCAACTCTAAAGAGTCATTTGTTTGGGAATCAGACTAGGCTACATTGGTCACACTCTCAGAGTCGTAATAGCACACAACTCAAATAATTTGTTTGGGATTCAGACTACATTGGTCACAAAGTATATTTTCAATTTCTTAAAAAAAAAAAAAAAAAAAGAAGAAAATAAATGAAATCACAAAAGTCATTAATTTGGGACTCTGACTACATTAGTTGAACTGTGTTTTTGATTCACTAAAAATAACTTACTCATAAGAATCATTTGTTCTGGAATCAGACTACACTAGTCATCCTGTATGCTTTTGATTCACTAAAAATAATCAATTTATTAGTTTTGGAAAAATGAACCAACTCTTACGAGTCATTAGTTTGGGAATCATACTAGGCTTCATTGTTCGCATTGTATGTTTTTGATTCACTAAAAGGAACCAACTCATATTAATAATTCGTCTGGGAATCAAAACCAACTCATAAGACTCATTTGTTCGTGAATCAGACTACATTGGTAGTGCTGTATGTTTCTGGTTTACTAAAAAGAACCAACTGATCAAATTAATTCGCCCAGGAATCAGAATCATCTTAAGAGTCATTCATTATGAAATTTGGTAGTGCTGGATATTTTTGATTCACCAAAAAGAACCAAGAGTCATGCATTTGGGAATTAGGCTACATTAGTCACACTGTATGCTTTTGATTCATTAAAATAAGACTGCATTGGTTTCACTATATATTTGAGTTACTAAATAGAACTGACTCATAATATTAATTTGTTAGAGTCAGAACCAACTCATAAAAGTAATTTGTTCTGGAATCAGGCTCTATGTTTTTAAAAAGTACCGACTCACAGAGCCAAATGAGTCATTTGTTTGGGCTTCAGACAGATGTTTTTGATTTGCTAAAAAAAGAACCAACTCATAATATTAATTTGCTCAGGAAGCAGAATAGGATCATAAAAGTTATTAATTTGGGAATCTGATTACTTTGGTTGAACATTGCCATTGACTGTATACAAAATATACATCAGGAGGTTTAAATTACTAACATGATAAAAATGAATTCATCAAAAATAAATGTCACTGCTTGCTTGATTTACAAAAGCCATTCATGAAAAGTAATAGGAAACTCGATGTTGGAAGCAAACCATATGCCTATGGGATATGAGCCTTATTATCTCAACAAGTATCAACCCTGAAGCTCGTATGTCTATAGGAGGGGCAAAGAAACTTCAGACTTTCGTCCTGAGTGTTGATGTCCTCCTCCAGTCACCCCTCAGGAGTTGCAAATCAGACAGATATCTTGATTATTTGTCAAGAGCCTTCAAAAATGAATAAACAACATGCCTGGAGGACAGGCCTGGATAATGTAGGCCTGGTTTGGATTCAGGGGTCATTTAAACTCCGTCATGCTGAGGGGGGCAGGAGGGGTGGGGGAGGGGATGACTAGAACAAGAAATCACCTTAATTCATTTAGAACCAAACACAACTACTCTTTATCTTACACTTCTGTTGTTTATGTCTTCATTGCATTCAAAATCTAGTTTACCCATTCAGCCTATTGTGCATGGATAAAACAAACAACAAAACATTGTAATTGTGACTTTTATCACACAGTTTGGACATTGTTTCTTGTATTTTCAAGACTATATCTCACAATTCTTTTTGTTTATGTCTTATAATTGCAAACACCTAACCCCGCCTCTAAACCTACCCGTCACTGGGGTTTAGAAAAATCATACAAAAGGGCATACACATTTGTACGAATTAGCACGAATCTTCCACCTCGTACGAATATGTACGAATTGGTCGTGAGACTTTGTTGTTCATATCTCACAATTGTGGGCTTGTATCTCATAATTCTGATCATATCTTGCAATTCTAAGCGTATATCTCAATTCTCAGTTTATATTTCCTAATTCTGGCTATATCTCACAATTCTGTGTTTTAATCTCATAATTCTGACCATGTCCTGCAATTCTGAGTTTATATCTTGCAATTCTAAGCGTATATATCAATTCTTAGTTTATATTTCATAATTCTGGCTATATCTCACAATTCTGAGTTCATATTTTAGAATTCTGGCTAGTCTCAATGTTCTTGAGTTTATCTCTTGCAATTCTTAGTTCATATCTCACAATTCTGGGGTTTTATCTCATAATTCTGACAATACCTTGCAGTTCCGAGTTTATACCTTGCAACTGTATATCTCAATTCTAAATTTATATTTCATAATTCTGGCTATTTTGGGTTTATATCTCATAATTCTAACTTTATCTTGCAATTATGAGTTTATATTTCGTAAATCTGATTACATTTCGCAGTTCTGAGCTCATATCTCACAATTCTGACTAGATCTTGGAATTCTGAGTTTGTATCTCAGAATTTTGACTGTATCATACAATCCTGACTCTTTTCTGAATTCTGACTTTTTACCAACACAGAAAAAAATGTCAAATAAAACTTTTTATTGTGGAAAACTTTTCTGCTCAGAACTTCTAAAACATAAGACGTAAACGTTGCAACAATTACCTTTATAATAATAATGATAATATATTTTGCAAGCTTCCATATTAATGACAATTCTGAAGCAAAACTTAATGCACATTACACAACTTTAAAAGACTGTCTTTATTAGGAAAAGTTTTATTAATGAACACTACACCGTGAACAAGTTCACCTCTTTTTTTGGCGAGCAGTATTGATTAATGCATCTCTTGAGGTTTGACCCACAGGGTGCTCAGTAGTTAAAGCCTATCCTTTCTGAGCTAGAGAGATCTCTTCTGGAAGAGTGCAATGTTCTCTTTGTTCCCCATGTGGAAAAACACAATGTAGGTGCTCAGGCATGCACTGGGAGGCAGATCTCCAGGGCTGACCCGAATCTCATTAGAGGACTTTCCAAAGTTTATTATGATTGGACGGCCTTGTGAAAAGAAAGCAAGGGCCCTAAAGAGTGCAGGGTAAGCCTGAGGATGTGTGTAAGTGTGTGTGTGAGGGAACAGAATTAGTCCCATTCCCATACAGGAAGCAGATGTTTTGCTGTGGCCAAGTAACTCCACCGAGACAGGTCTTAAATGTCGTAACTCTTCATTAACTCGATGCAGCGTAAATGGGATTCTGTACACGGGGCCAATCTACTTTCTCTTCCCCTTTCCAAATAAATTTGTATAAGTGCACTTTTCGTGCTTTTGAGTGCCTTTAAAGGGGTGCTCATAAAGACAACCAGCAGGGGGAGGCTTTGAAAACAAATCTGCTCATTGCGTAGTGAGATTGGGCCCTCGGCAGGGAGCGAGCTACAGCGCAGGGCACAATACACAGCCTGAAGAGACTTCCTGTGGGGTGAGGGATGAAAAATAAGAAACTAACTTGAGAAATAAAGATGAAAAGCTAGCTTGGCTATGGGGAAGTAGTTCTTTGGTGCAGCTGACTTGTCCCGCATGGGATTTAGCTCATAGATTAACATCACAGATGCTTGAGAGTATGCAGCTGAAGATCAAATTTAGATTATCTGCAGGATTCTGACTAGAGAGGGGTTCGGGGTAAGTTGAGCCACTCGTGTGAACAAGAAAATATGTATATATTTTGATACATGACCATGTGTAGGTATACTGAGGTCAAATAAGATTTATTTTATTACATTATTTCATTGTTATTAACTTAGTGATGATGGTGATCGCAATTTTTATTTGTTTCTTCTTATTTGCTAATTATTTATATATATAGTAATGAGGCAATTAGCTTGCATTCTTACCCAAACAGTGAAATGCAATGATATTATCTTTTTTTTTAATTCTAAAACAACAGATTTCTTTTTTTAAAGAACAGTTTTGCTCTGACAACAGCGTTAATTCAATGCCTATGCTGTGTATGCAACTCTAAACAGACAAATATAGTTAAAACGCTGCAACTCATGCATGAATCCCTGACAGTTAAGAGTGTCTGCTATTATTTAAGAACATCCCTGCTACCACCATCACTGCATGTGCATGTTTGGTAAAGGGCTCGCTTAGGTTCACTTGTTTGCTTTAGTGTAACTGGACACCTTTTCCCTCCAGCACTGTTTTTCAGTAAACTACTAGCCTCTATCTGCTGCACAGATGCTCTCACTGTGGCGATAACATATATTCAGTTAATACATACACAATACAAATACTTATAGAAAATAAGGATAGATTTGATTTAAAGTGAGTTCAACGCAGACACACAAACAGATTACCAGGGCAGCGAGCAGTGTATAGTTTGCCTTGTAGATTGTGTTAAGTGCAGGTTGTTTTGGTTTGTCTGCATCACCTGTTTCTGGTTTAGTGTCAGGATGATGGAAAGGTTCCACACTAAAGGGATAAACATGACTGAACCCTAAAATGAGAGTGTGTCTATTTTTGTGCTTCTAGTGGCACCACACAGAACTGCAAATTAATTAATGGTTTTCAAACAGGTTTCCTAAACACTCCCCCTTTTCTATATTGGATGACCCTGATCTTACATCATTGGTTGATTCAATGGTACTATGCCTGGCTGAAAACAGGGGTCCGTTATTCGTACGTCGCTTGATACATCCGAGATGAATTGACAGATCTAAGATGAGATCATTGTGCTAATTACGATGTGGTTAATTTGGTTCTGCGAGCACACCTGTTGTTGATGATTAGTATAGCTGGATTGAGTTGTCTATGATTATTGCATGTCTGTGCGTTGGTAATATGTGTCGATAATAGAAACACAGATCACAACCCCTTCGATTGGTTGACGAAATGGCAAAAGAGCAAGCTCAATTTTTTCCTCAAGTGGAGAAAGAGCTTTTATTAAAGGGTTATGGAGAATTTCAAACTTTAATAAAGACACCGGGAAACACAGCAAATGCTGGAAAACCGGAAAAGAGGGCTGGCAAAAAGTAGCGAATAAATTAAATGCATTAGTGCTGCCCATGTCACATGTCTTTC
>JAUCMU010000027.1:5914454-5927665 GCA_032275025.1 Enteromius treurensis | reverse complement strand
GAGAAACTGTGGTGCCCCCCTGGGAGCTGGTGCCCTACGCAGACTGCGTACTCTGCGTATAGGGAGCGGCAGCACTGTATAGCCTATATATGACATAAATATGCATATGACATGTTGAAGTGACAATAAAATTTCAAAATACTTGTATAACTATTTATTTTATTAATATCTTACCAAAAAAGTAGCATATGCAAAAATCTTGTCCTGTGCAAATTACACGGATAACGTATCTAAAAATAAATAATGAAACAAAATTAATAAACCTGTTGCCTTGTTGTAGTCACCTGTATGATTGTTTTCTTTTGTGAACCTCAAAATGAGATGTTTTGAAGAATGTCCAAGTTGCTCTTTTCCAGTGAAAGAAAGCTGTGATAGTACTAAAATGACTAAATATAAAACTACAAAACAATAACAACCACAAAGTCACTAAAACATTAACAAAAATTTGAATTTAGCTAAACGAATAAAATACATGAAAAGATCTTATTCAAAATATGAACAACAACTAGAATATTAGAACAATGAAGATAATGTCACTTTTGTTATTGGTAGAATTTAATTTTTTAACTATTACTAAAAGTTTAATGTCTTTTTAAAGAAAGCTAAAAGATTGACTCAAGTTACATATATTCTCAGAAGAAGAAGAAAAAAAAGATAAATATCACTTTTATGGGTAAATTGCTGAATCACTGAAGCACCACATTTGTGTCTCTTATAAAAGGTGGATATTATTAATACTTTAGAGTAGTAATATTTTATCGTAAGGAATACTCATGAATACATTTTAGGGTTAAGTAAGGTGCAAAGTTGTGACGCTGCAGCGTTACTGCTGAAAGTATGTTTTTGTCTGAGAGTGCATCGAAGAGCGTAGTTTCATCTTCTGACAGGGACATCTCAGATGGTCGTCTGTCTGCTTTCACTCAAAATCCCCCACGGTGATCTCACACTGAGGGGCAATGTGTGCTTCAGCACCTGCAAATGAAATTAAAACAGATTAATAGTGCGCAGGACAAACAAACTCAAGCCCTCCACAGGCAACATGCAAATGTGCAGCTTGTGTGGAGGATAATGGGACATTTTAGACTGAAATGACAGATTCTTTTAATTACCTTATATAACACAGGGTCACTAAAATTCATCGAAAACAAATTATTTCGTATGCGAAAGCAATTGTAGGGCATCCGAATATCTGCAGTGAAGAATAAACGTATAACAATACAAATCATTAGAAGTCATAAAAGACATGAATCATATGTTCAGCCTTTCATTTTTAGCTACACATGAGTGTATAAGACCATTGAGGGCTCTTTTGTCCCTCACGCCCGTGTGCGTTTCCCATGCGTTTCTACCGCATTTGCATGAGAACAGCCCTGAGAGGCGGGTGTGAAATATTCTTTTCATGCTCCGCTAAAGGATGGAGATCCCTGTCAAGGCAAAGCTATCTTGTTGTGGCTTTGGTTTGTTTCGAGACCGCTGGAATCCAAGAGCCGAGGTTTTATGTCATGTAATGGCTTCCCATTTGCAAGGTTGGAGGCTCTGCAGCTGCAGAGCCCATTACGGGTTGATTGACATCATTCTTAGGACATTTACAGGTCATTTGCAATGGCATGTGGTGCACGGTAATGAATTAAGGTCATATGAGAGCACACTTGTTGAGTTTCTGGACCCTGTTTTTGGAGTTTTTTGAATTAATTGTTGTTGTTTTTTTCATAACGATGTGAGGGAGTCAATAAAACTAAGTAAAACTAACATTTCAAGTCCTTTTTATTCATTCTGGTTTCATCTGTTTTTAAATACTTTGTCAAGAAAAGTTACAACTGAATGTATTATTAATCCAAAGGTTGTTAAACAACATTTAGATTAATATTTGTAAAATAAATAAATATATATATGTTTTGTTTATTGTGTGTGTGTGTGTGTGTGATCTGTGTATATTTATTATGAATATATAAATAAACACACACACTCATATGCAGTATATTTTGAAAATATGTACATGTATTTACATGTATATTTATTTTCATATAATTTTTATATTACATAAATTATATATATATATATATATATATATATATAAATTCTGAAATTTACACATGCATGTGTGCTTACATGTTTGTGTATATTTTACCCCACTTAATTGTGATATCTGGACCTTTTTAATTAATAAAAAAAAAACTAAATTAATTTTAATTCAGGAATTTAAAACATTTGAAATGAATTGTGCCACATTGGTCCATATACACTACCATTCAAAAGTTTGAAAACACAGTAAGAAACAGTAATTGTAATATATTTTAAAATCTACTTAACCATTGTAATGGCAAAGCTGAATTTCCTTGACATCAGTCACATAATTATTATAATATGCTGATTTGTTGCTTAAGAAACATTTCTTATTATAAAAATTATGGAAAACGCTTAAGCGCTTAACCTTTTTCTGAAAGCCATATTTGGGGATTCTTTATTGCATAGAACGCTTAAAAAAAAGAACTTTCATTTGTAACATTGAACATGTCTCTTTTGATCAGTTCAGTGCATCCATGCTAAATAAAATGTATATTTCTCGTGAATGGTTGTGCATGTAGTAGTTTGTACACATTCCTGCACATGGTCGTGCTGTTTCTTGAAGAATTTCCTTTTCTGGTCATCCAGGATGAGCGCAGCAAAAGCTGGGGGTGTCTTTCTGGGGTGATGTTCCTTTTTGCCCCCTGACACTGTTGTGATTAAGGATTAAACCGGAGAGGGTCTTCAGCCATTTTTCCCCTTTCCCTAAACAATCACCCCTCCCTGCCCCCACCTCCTTCTTTTACCACTCCTCCGTTCCCCTGGGGGTCGGGGGAGGCTTTTTAGCCCAAGAACTTTTTACTCATTATGTTCTAAAGTCTTTTGCTCAATCAGTGGAGCAGGAGGGAAACACCCCCCACCTACACATCCACCCACTCAAACACCCACCCAGCCACCCGAAAGCCCCCTCTTCCCTAACCACACACTGACAACAACATCGCAGCAAACACTGAAGCCCCTTAATGCTTCTTCCAAGTACCCAAAACAAACTGACCAGATGTCTGTTTATCGCACACTAATGACCTAAAGACAACAGGTTTAGTGTTCTAGGCCGCCAGGTATTTAGATTTCAATCATTTGGGCCTCTAATGAGTAGCGAAGACTTCTTAAGTTTGACTTTTCCCATTCTCTACGAGTCTATTTATTCCTCCATAACTCCCACTGAACCATTACATCACTCTCTGTCTAAATCACTTGTTTTTCCTTATTAGAACGGTAATGGGGTCTCCGGTTCCTTGACCTCCTCATATAAGTACGTTTCTAATTATAAGCTAGTCTTGCGGGAACTTTAACAATAGGTATTAGATGGAGTAGCCGTTTTGTTTGTCGGTGAGGTAAAGTTACAGCCGCATGGATGAAAATTAGACTTAAGTCTGCCAGTTCACAAGAGCCCTTGTGTCTCAACAAGTCCTTCATGAGATGACATATTGCTTTGGTGCAACCTCCTCCCTTCGCATTTTGGTCTGCTTTTTATTAACAAAGGGGGAAATCTTATTAGTGCAGCTCAACATGGTGAAAGAGTAAAGTTACGGGAACTAACAAGCCACCTTAAAAATAAAGAAAGCAGACACTATTAAATTAAAGTTATTTTTGAAGTAAAATGGTTTAATGGCTTTCTGTGCCATTTTTATCACTCGTAAAATAGGTTCCACAAAGAACCTTTAATATCCATAATCGTTCTATTCTTCATAGAGCAAAAAGGTTCTTTGGAATTTTTTAATGTTCTTCACATCCATAAAATAATTCACTGAAAGGTTTTATAGAGAACCAAAAATGGTTTTAATATGGCATGGCTGTAGAAAATGTCTTTTGGAACATTTATTGATATTAGATGGTTCCATGAAGAACCTTTAAAGGAACACTCCACTTTTTTTTTTCGGAAATAGGCTCATTCTTCAACTCCCCCAGAGTTAACAATTTGAGTTTTATCTATTCAGCCGATCTCTGGGTCTGGCGATAGCACTTTTAGCATAGATTGGCATAGATCATTAAATCCAATGAGACCAGTTGCATCACATTCAAAAATGAACGGCGTAATAACCAAGGAAGAGATTATCAAGGAAGTGATATCACTGCCCATGGTACAGCAGCAAACTTTCTTGATTATTATGCTGGTGTTGTGCCGAATTTTGACTCCCTGCCGAATTATGACTCCCTTCGTTGAAATTAATACTAATCTTAACCCCTCCCCCAAACCTAACATTAAACCTACCAATACTAGGGAGTCATAATCTGGCAGGGGGTCAAAATTCGGCATTACACCGGAATGGGAGTACCTAATCATATCGGCCTAGAAGATCGCAACTTTAGCATATGACATAACTGATAAGGAACAATTTATTTCTTGGTGTGCAAAATATTTCAGATGGCATTGCTTTGGGATCCCTTTTTGGAACTTTTGTATTTTAACAGTGTTGATAATCATCAGGAGCCATTGTTACCAGATGTTATGCAGGTTAGACATCATATTGAATTTTACATGGATGAAAACAATGAGGGATAGACTTTCAGCCTTTACATTGGCATGCACTGAAGGTCCTAGATGTAATTTCTTCCAAATCACAACCCTCAAAACTGAGTTTTTGTCTATTGGTCATTTTTTGGAAAGACTTTCATCAGCTGAACAATACGTATGTCAAACAACAGCACAATCCATTGAACACACTGTACTTCAATCCTCCATTGTTTCATTTCAGTTTTATGTCAGAAATAAAATATAGCACCCTGACTCAATATGCATTGTCCCAAAAACATCACTATAAATTGTAGGTCCGGTGAAGTTGCTGTTTAGACACAAGGTTTAATTGCAAACCAAAAACGACAGAGAATCTGCCTTAGTTTCCGTCTGCACTGGCAGGTCTTCACTCCCGTCTCCTCTCACAGTGGGATCAGCTGATCAGTATGTCTGTGGCCACCAGGAAAAGGGATATAAAATGACTTTAATGTTAGCTTCTTCACCAGCGGGTGACACTTTCAACACCTTAGCTAGGTAGCATCAAAGCACCTCAGAGGGTCATCGTCTCCAGGTCTAACGGGTGGCGTGATCGAACCTTGAGATGTTTTCACAGTCACATCATTCACAATAGCATCAAACAATGTTTTCTTAAACTAGTTGTATAGCTAAAATAGTCACAGAGTGAGACTCAATGCATAGTGAAGGAAAGTGAATATTATACTATAGGAGTAATTACTTGCTCATCAACTCTGCATTTATTTGAAAAGCTTAAAATAACCACTTTTAGCTACCGTTAAAGGTCATTTTATTTATTAGTGTAATTTTTCAGAATCATCAGTCTGGTCTTCAGTATCACATGATCCTTCAGGGATCATTCTAATTTTTTTTACGCTCAGTAATAATAGTAACGATGTTTCTTGTTATTATCAGTGTTAATTGTTTTTTGCTGATTTGGTGAAATATGTGTATCCAGATTCTTTGACTATGAATACATGAATAGAAAGTTAAAGATAACAACGTTTATTTGAAACTTAAATATTTTGTGACTTTATGAATGTCTTTACTGTCACTTTTGATCATTGTGCTCTATAGTGGAATAAAATAATTATTTCCTTATTCTTTCTAAAACCGTGTTCGACATTGATAATAATGGGAATAAAAGTTGCGTGAACATCATATTAAATGAGATAAAAATGTTTGTTTTTGCTTGAGAAAGCTGGAGCAGAAAGTTTGAAAAAGTTTGAAAAGTTTGAAATAGATTTAGTCTAAGAAGTTAAAAAAAGTTAAAACAGTTTAAGTTTGATGTTTTCAGTCTTAATACTTAGAAATAGTCAGGTTATGGATAGATAGATAGATAGATAGATAGATAGATAGATAGATAGATAGATAGATAGATAGATAGATAGATAGATAGATAGACAGATAGAAATAGTCAGATGAAGACTTGAATAATGACACTCAGATTTATCATCACAGGAATATATTATATTTTAAAATATAATACAATAGAACACCTTTGTTTTAAATTGCAATTTCACAGTAGGCTTTTTCTGTTGTAGCTTACTTCATTTTATATATATATATAAACGTGCCAAGGCAGGTTTTTGTGACAGCATGCCCCAGTATACTTGCCTACTGTGATATGGCCTAGGTACTAACTCGTTTTAAATGTTATACATCCCTATATATCTCTGGTGTGAGATAAATATATAGGCCTATAATATTTGTATGCTATATAAAGACTAGCCTATAAATAAAAATAAACAACTCGCTTGCCCGTGTTGTTATACAGTGCAGCGTGGAGTGGGCGGAGCGAGTAGAACGCGGAGGTGTGGTCGACGCGCAGCAGCCTTAAAAACACGTGTTGAGCAGAAGAGCGTGGAGTTCAGAAAAAAAAAAAAGAAAAAAAAACTACGAGGGAGTTGCGTGGGATCACAGAGGAATCGCCTAATAAAGTCTTCTTCAAGCAGGACTATGCCATCCTACGCACTCAATCAGTTTATTGATCTGGATGATGTCCTGTGCAAGGTATAATTAGAGTTGTATACATTCAAATCGACAGTGTGACCGATCGCGTAGGGAAATATGCACGAAGCATGCTTTTAGTTCGAACTTTGCAATGCATTTGAATGCACTTTGCAGCGAACGTACAATGCTTAATTTCAAAAGTGTTCTTGTAAGGCTGGCGATAACTGATCTGATCAATTAAATGAAGTACAGCTCGCTAGAAACTTCCCAACCTGGGAGGAAGCGTGGGCCACGAGTGAGCGCCTTTTTATTGGAATCAGCCATTATCGTTATGTTGTGCTAATTTTGCATGTTTGGCGTTTGGACAGAACAGCATGAAAGCCGTTGATTGTGGCGTTGTTGAGATTTAGGACGCAAATATTTGAACCTTGTTTGGTTTTTAAACGTAAACAAGTTGGTTGCCCCGAGTTGTACAAACGAATTATTCTTCCTCTTCTGCTTCGCTTTGTTTAAATATTTGACGTTTATGTTAAGTGAACGCAAAGTAAAGTTTCAGATTTGAAATCGCGGTAATTTTTTTTCTTATTGATGCATTCAATTTTTCAATGCATTAAATTCTTTGCGAATTGATGTGTTCGACTCGCATACGAATCGTTCAAATGAGTCGGCTCGCAGGAACCTGTTGAAAACAACCGAATCATGGTTGCGAATACTGAACTGTTGAGCGTTAAACTTTATGTATATAGTTGTTAACATTTGAAGTGGAAAAGTCTTAAGTTGTCCTAAGACAAGGGCACCTTTTGGCTTTAGGACAGCTTAAATGAAAAGTTGTGATTCAGTTCAAATGTGGACTTAGTGGGCCTATGTATGCACACGTCAAAGCAGTAGTAGATCGAAACTTCTCAAAAGTTGTCCTAAAACCCAAAACCAAAATGTGTTCTTGTCTTAGGACAACTCTGAACTTTTTTGTTTTGATCCACTTCGAAAGTTGACCGCTGCATATAAACACCTTGTTAGAACTTAATAGGCAAAATATACACATCAATCAGTTTTTAATGGAGTGTTGGGAATCATTTTTGAACCAGTTTTTTTTTTGTTCTTTTGAAAATGTAGGTTTGCAGACTTCCCTTGCTTTTGTTTACTAAATTTTCATTAAGAGCACACTTGCTGCTTGCTGCCAGGCTCCATCCTGCTTCTAGATGTCTAATCCTTTTTTCTTCTTCTTACAGCACCTTTTAAATCTTGATCTTCGAGAGCCAATGAAACCCACCCACGCAGCTGCTGTAGGATACAGGAACCCCGACAGTCCCTGCACGCTTTCCTCCACCAGTTCAGGACTTTCTATTGACAGCATCGAGAGCGGAACCATAAACTCCAGTTACTGGGGCCCCCAGAAAGTATCACCTCAGTCCAAGTGGACCAAGATGTCCTTTTGGTCCGAGCGCTCCGTTAGCATGGTGGAGGGCAACACTGGAAATCTGGGTTGGTCTTCTGCTGAACCCGGGCATTTAAGGCAATCTTCAGTCCCGTCAGGTGCCGTTTCCCTCTCCGGCTCCACGTCTTCGGTGACCTCGTCGCGCTACAAGACTGAGCTGTGCCGCACGTTCGCAGAAAGAGGCATTTGCAAATACGGTGGCAAGTGTCAGTTCGCGCACGGGCCCGAAGAGCTGCGAGACCTCAACCGTCACCCGAAATACAAGACCGAGCCCTGCCGCACTTTCCACTCCATTGGCTTCTGCCCCTACGGCATCCGCTGCCATTTCGTGCACAACGCCGAAGACGATCACGCCCAATCCCAACCCCAGACCTCCAACCCCACTATCCAACGGCCTCCACTCCTCAAGCAGAGCTTCAGCTTCGCCGGGTTTCCCACAACGCCCCAACTTCTAGACGCCCCTCTAGCGCCCTCCGCGTTTCTACGTGTACCCTCAGTTTCGACTCCAACGTCAAACGCCATGTCCGATCTGCTCTCCCTGGCCTTTCCCGATATAGACCCCAACACTCTTCTGGACCAGGCCCGTGAGTTGCAGCCTCAGTTTCTGCCCTCTCCCGACTCGGGCTACTCTCACTCGGGACTGACGCCTACTTTATCACCCACCCAGCTCGCCCCATCCCAGCCTGAAGCCTGTCTGCGACAGAGCCCCACTGGAGGGGCTTCCCTAGGCCTCCGAAGCCTATCCCACACCTCTCTCTCAGACCACGAGGGTGGCAGCTGCAGTTCTTCCAGCAGCATGAGCGGCTCCGAGTCGTCGTTCGGACCCGAAGCTAGTGGGCGCAGGCTTCCCATCTTCAGCCAGCTTTCGGTACCCGACGACAGCATCTCCGGCACAGGCTTCTTCCTGTAGACTGTGGCTCCTCACAGGGACTCAACTGTATACTGTGGTATACCTACTGTATTATACAACCGATACTTGACATTTTAGTTAAGCTCAGAGTGAAACATGCTGTTTGAAGGTACTGAATGTTGAAATGATTCTTTAAGTGGGGTTTCATGTGCTTTTAGGTGGAGCAATTCTCCATGTTTTATTTTGACTGAAAAGACAAGTGGGGGAAAATCAACTTGGAAAGTTCTGATGTCTAGGCGTAGTTTGGTAACACATGAAGCTGTTAACTTTTAAGATGCATTTAGAAATCCGCTATTTACAGAATTATTGTACCGAAATGGCCAAAGAGAGGTTATGACAAGGTCTTTTTCAATATTTGAGAGATTCATTGTGCTTGTTCTAACTAGACCAATCTTTTTTTTTTTTTTTTTCTCCTCAGAGTTTGTATACTGCCATCGTAAACTTACTGTTTCTAATGTTAGAATTGAATTTATCGGATTGTGTTAGTTTGCAATATCGTTCTTCCAGCTCCTTTCTTTTATTTAGATTTTTTTTTTTTTTGAGATCAGCGTTTGGTTTGTTCCCAGACCTACTTGCCTTAAGTTTCGGAGGATCCGTACACAGGCCTCTGGAAATGCACAGTTGGAGCTTTACTTGGAATGAGTTGCCTGTGTCATAGTTTTCGTTGCGTAGCTGTTATTATTGTGAGGTTAGGCAAATCAATTTATTACTGTATGAGCCTTTTAGTGGCCTTGTGTTTGGTTTAGTTATTTTTATAGCTGGTTCTGATGGGTCCCTTTTTGAATCTGATTGTCTGACATGCCCTTGTTGGCTTTGTTACATGATTGAGTTTCAAGTAACTTAATTTCCTTTTTTTTCTCTCCTTTTTTTATTTATTTTATTCTATTTATAGAAAACATGTTTTTTGATAACTTTTGTATTAAGTTTAATATATTGATTTTCTTCTCCCTGCTGTCCCTCTCATTTTGTACTGAAAATAAACCCTTGTTGTTGATCATTAACTCTTGCTGTTTCTCTTCAATTGATGGTTCATCCGAAAACATTAGTGGTTGGTAAACAAATGACGGTTTAATTTAAAACCTGTAAGAGCTTTTACCCATTCCGTAAAAGTAACCACGGGCCAAATTGATTTTCAGGCAAAAACTTTTTCATCCTCCTCTCTGTGTTTTGAAGTTATATAGGTTTATTTGCGCACTATTTTATAATTTTCCTCACTTCAAAATTCCAAAAAAACTTTTAAAAACCTACAAAAATAACTTTAAATCTACATTCTATTGAACAAAAAATATATTTTCTGTTGCACAAAAAGCTAAATAACCTTTAGCATGTTATGAATTTCTTACACAATTCATCCATAGTCATAAATTATGATTTGATTTGCTAAATTGTATTTTAATTCTAGTATCTTATCAGTGCTGTGGGTTTGTTTGCCCTTCATTGTTTATATTGTGGCTGGGGGAGGTGAGCAGATCACATCTAGTATGGAAATGAGAAGTCCTTTGTTTTATCTGGCTAACCCCCATTTACCCATGTGTTAACAGATTGGTGGTGACAAATACTTGCTGTAAAACATCATTAATGTCTTGGGTTTTTATGTATTTTTCTAAAAAAAAAAAAAAACGAGGTTACATATTTACTTCCAAATCAGGGTCTTATCGGTGAGTTGTAGAGTTGAAACTGAATCCCACGAAAGCTTTTGACAGTTAAGTAACAAGAAACTGATTCTGTTCACTATTCACTTGTCAGGGAGGACAATGGTCTGGGGAGGCGTCCTTTGAGAGAGGCGAACCAGGGAAAGGGTTAAAACTGTCTTACTGTTCTCTATTGTGTGCGGGGAAGATTCTCCCACATCGCCTAGTGAGTTTTTACAAAGCCAGGCACATTCTCACACAGGGCCCGGATCATATGGAATCCCGAGCAGATGGCCACATTCACTGGGACTGAGGGTCAAACATATGCTCTCCAGGCTCTTGTGTAGAATGGAATCCGGGAGCGGAAAGAGCTGGGGGTGGGGAACTCAACCTGGCTACTGTAAGACAATGGGACAGAGAAAGAAACACTTGCAACTTGTTAGGATCAAGCATTCTCATGCGAAAGAATCAGCTGACTGATAGTTTCATGTTTTCAGTGCTGCGTAATTGTGGCTAAAAGGGCTTTTTGCATAAATGATCTCAGTTGTAGTGTTTGGATTCAAGCAGGTACTTCAATACTGAACTGAAGGATTATAATATTTTTGCAATAAAAGTTAAATGCGGGGATAAAGAACTCAACAAAATTAAAGGTAAAAAATCAACTATACTGCAAAACGATTGAATCAAAAAAAAATAGTTTTATGTTGTTAGGACATAGATGGGGGGCAAGTTTTCACATTGCAATTATAATAAAGTATAATAATTATAAGCAGAAGCAATCAATCAGTCTATCTAAATTAGTAGATTATTAAAAAAAATATATTTTTTATTTCCAATTCAGTGATGCCAAGCTGAATTTTCAGCATCATTGCTCAGTTTTAAAGAGGAACGTTTCTAATTTTTGCCATTCTGAAAACAGTTGTGCTGCTTAATGTCTTAATATTTTTGTTACTTTTCTTCGACTTCAGGATTTTAGATAAAAAGAAAGTCTCATGAACAGCATTCATTTGAAATATAAAGCTTTTCCTACATTATATTATACATAAATGTCCTTGGAGTTACTTTGGACCAATTTAATGGGTCCGTGTTGAATACAACTATTAATTTCTTTGAAAAGTATGCTCAGCATGGCAAACTTTAAAAAACTTTAGTCAGCATGCATCTGTTTATTATATGCGTCCACTAAAGAAAGAAAAAAATATATGACTGTACTATTGAAAACATTGAGCAATGCTTTAAATAATCCTACTTTGCAGGCGCATACTTCCAGACAACCACCAGAGGTCAGTACAGTTTTATAAATACACGAGACAAACAAACATCGTTAATTATTCTTCATTAAAGTATATATAAATTATTCTTATAGATGTCACGTCGCAGTAAATAGCTTGTAACAATGGCTTGTGTCATCTACTGAAGTCTATTATACTTCATCTTCTATAGCTAAAACAGCATACACAACCAGCCTGTTTCTTCATGGCTAACAGCAAGCAGGAAGCTGAAATAGAAACAGCATGTTTCAGGCGTTTATTCATATTAAAATAGAATTATTTGGTAATGTAGACTGAAATGCTAGTTGTACTATATATAATCATTCTTGTTTAATTTGTACCACATTTGTGTTGCAGTGTTGGGGTATTATTTATGGGGAATCCCCATTATCAGATATCCCATGAGGCCTTTTAGATGGGTTGTCGAATTTATACAGATTCTTTGTTTTATAATGTTTATAATTTCCCCCAGGAAGGTCAGAACTGCAGCAGTATACAAATTTAGACAGAGTGCAGGACCTTAGGACAGCAAAAAAAAAAAAAAAAAAAACAGCACATGTTTTCATTAATGTCACAATTGGTCAGTTTCACTTCCTGTTCCCGCTTGCTTCATTTCCTCCTAACGCAGTAGCAGTACCCCATAAAAGGGGAAGTGCTTGAGGCCGAGACACACTAACTACCATTTCAGAACTCACAAGGCTTTTGTAATCAAGTTGTTAGGTCTTTGTTGGAAAGGCTAGAATGTTTTGTGTTATTATAGAAATTTTAGAATAGCTGGGTTAAAGTACTAAAAAAGTTAGAGAATGGGGAAATCGCAAGGTTCCAGAGCAGATCATTCATGTAACTAAACGATACTTTCCCAGAAAAGTTTGGAGATCCAGTCATTTTCATTAGGGTGTTGTTTTAAATAACAAGGGTGGACATACATTTTTCACTTTCTGATGTCTTTGGAAACTCACCAATTATTTCAGCTGTGGATGTTTGAAAGCCAGGGGGAAGATGCCGTGCTACCTTAAAAGACAGAGATTTAAGAACATGTTCACGGACTTACAAAACAGTTGTGAATTTGACAAAAAAAAAAAAAACCTGGCAGATGGAGTAACTCCGAATGAACTATGTTTCCAAATGTCTATTCCAAGGTTGTTTGGAGGTCAGTTTTCTTCTGAGAATGAACAGAAAGCACAAAGATTCCTTTAATCCACATATTATCTACACCTGTCTAATTACAGACAAAAAAAGAATACCTTATGAATAGTCCGCAAAATAAGGCATAAATTGTATTATATTTTTTATAATATGTATATTATATTATTGCATTTTATTTTATAAATTATTTTATTTTATAATTATTTATATTTATTTTATTCATATATTTTTTGTACCCTATTCATAGGTTGCTATTTTAAATTTAATTTAATTTAATTTAATTTAATTTAATTTAATTTAATTTAATTTAATTTAATTTAATTTAATTTAA
>JAUCMU010000027.1:5879411-5905392 GCA_032275025.1 Enteromius treurensis | reverse complement strand
ACAATTAATAAAATATATATATATATATATTTTTTTTTTTTGTTTGTTTGTAAAAATGTTATTATAGATATACCTATATCTATTTAGAGTATGTATAATATTTTTGGTTTTATTATGTATATTATTGGTTTTAAAACTTTTGTAAAATATTTGCTTTGTCTCTGTGCTGTACTTAAACTTAATGTCACTTAGTTTTTATTTTAGTATCTACTAAAGTTGAGTTCATACATTTTAAGTGTAACCAAAGTATCCAGATACTTTTGGGGCCACTGAAGGTACAAACCATCCCTCATGAAATATTTTCAAACGGTACTTTGAATAACAAAAAAAGACCAGGGTCTGCAAAACTCATTTCATATCTCTATATTATAACGTCTGCCCTCTTTAACTCATATGAAGAGTTGGGCACTTATGAAAGGTTCCTTTGTCCTTTCACCCAGCTCTCGCTGAGTATTCACTTAGTTAATTGGTGCTCTTATTTGATTAATTGGAAAAATTCCATTGTACCCTCCACAGCGCCTTGTTTTATGGGGGTGTCCCTCCACATTCTCAATCATCCACTTTTAAACATTTTTACAAATGTTAAATATGTGCACTTGAGGCAGTAATTAGATCAATTAAGTTAATTGAAACCTTAAGCTCCATTAAAATCAAGAGATATTTTTATGACTTTCATTTGCCACTCTAGCCTTGGCAAGATATTGTCTTGAGGACTTTTTGCTGCATCAAAAGTCTCTTTCTCGCCTCTCACGGTTCTGGTTATTTCATTATTTATCTGGCACGAGAGAATGAAAAGGGAGCTTGTTAAAGCTAACGAGTCTTTTCATGATAATCATTCTGAATGGTGACTGCAGAGGTCACCTGTTTGTTTTGCCTGTCAGGTTGCATTTCCACATCCTCTTATTCAACATGACACAGACAGCAGTGTGAGTGTAGACTGTGACATTTCGCTCTCTTCCTGTCAGCTGAGGGGAGGCCTGCGCTCGTTTCTAATTGTGTCTCTCCAAGTGGCAGCTAAAGCTCTGTCGTGCCATTTTCAAAATGTGAAATGTGCTCAGCAGACAGAAATACATCTTAATCATTTAGCTCTGATACACTGGGGCTACGTTTTACCCTAAGTTACAGGATTTATGTCTTTTATAAGCACATATGATATTAAATTTTAATATTACATTTTAAAAACAACAACAACAAAAACAAAAAAACAAACAAACATGATTTTCTTCATTCTTGCCCTAAAAAGGTCATTTAATATACAACTGACCTAAATGGGAGAGCTGGTTTCACATTATATGGGGAAGTATAAATACATATTTTAGTGTTGAATCAGTTTGCTGTATGTTTGTGTAAACTTTTGAATATTTAAAATTGTATTTGGGTCAAAGATGAATAAAGGGTTGAAGCAATTGTGTTACACTGAATGACATTGTAACATTATTTCAACCAAATTTCAACATTTTATTCTCCTTAAACTAGGGTTGGGTCGATAGACGATGCCATCGTACATCGCCGATGGCCGATAGACATCACGATGCTGAGCCGGCATCGCGATCCTCCGCCCCGCCGCAGCAGCAGCAACCAGCTTGCGAAAAACACACAGTACAGCACAGTAAATGATTTCCGAATGGGGCACGCAAGCTCATTTCAACTTAACAACCGCCGCCTACGACGACGATGACATCGTCCATCGCGATGTTTCACATTAGACATCTTACAATGCCAAATTGTTCAACATCGCCCAACCCTATTTCATAATCAATTCTTTTTCCCTCATATGTGGCACATGCACACACGCGAGACGAACCAGGCTTCATAACACAGAATTTGCGCTGAGACACGTGCACGTTGTGTGCGTCCATCCGTCGCATTTTACTTTAGATTGACTACCGGTCAAAAGTTTTAGAACGCCCCAATTTTTCCAGTTGTTTTATTGGAAATTATGCAGTTTAATGTCACATTGCACTCTGGAATTAAAGCATAGTACAAATAAGCAATTGGAGTTAAAAAAATAAATCATGGAATCAACTTATAGACCAAAATGTATTCTAAACTTTTCAAAGTAGCCACCTTTAACAGATATAACAGCTGAAGACACTCTGGCATTCTTTCTACAGTAGAAATCAAATATTCTTCAGAAAGTTCTTCTCATATCTGTTGAAGAAGTTCCCATAAATGTGTGGCACTTGTAGGTTGTTTTGCTTTCACTCTTCTGTCCAGTTCATCCAAAACCAGCTCGATGGGGTTTAAGTCTGTGCTGGCCACTCCATGTTTTCAGGCTTACAATCTTGTTCTTTTTTCCTGAGGTAGTTCTGGCATAGCTTGGACTTATGTTTTGGGGTCATAATCTTGCTGAAGAATGAACCCCTGACCAACTAGGCGCATACCAGAGGGTACTGCATGGCGCTGGAGAATGCTGTGGTAGCAGTTTTGCTTCGGGGTGCCTCTCACTCTGTACAAGACATCAACCCTGGATCCAGCAAAACAACCCCAGACCATCACACTTCCTCCTCCATGCTTGACAGTTGATGCCACACACTGTGGAACCATCCTTTTACCTACTCGACGGTGTACAAAGATCCCGCGTGATGAACCGAAGATTTCAAATTTGGATTCATCAGTCTATAATACCATCTTCCAGTCTTCAGTAGTCTAACGGCGGCGTTTCATGGCCCAGGCAAGCCTCTTTCTCTTATTCTGACATCTAAGCAGTGGCTTTCTTGCTTTTGAGTAACCTTACCTTTTTTTTTTTTAAATGTAGCCATGTGCAGTATGATATATTATTGAATGAGAATGTGATATTCTCCTGGTTTCACAGACAAGGCTTAAGCAAGTCACAGAATAAAATGCATGTTTGAACTGCTTCAACTGAAAATATCTTGCGCTGACATATCGTAAAATTTAGTGAAAGAAGCATTAATATATTAATATATTAATATAATAATATCTTGTAACAACCACTGATGTCAAATGAACTTTTATGTCAATGTTTATGATACGTTTTTGGACCTCGAACATGGTAGGATCCTTGCGGTCTATGAAGGGTCAAAAAGCTCTCAGATTTAATAAAATACATCTTAATTTGTTGTCTGAAAATGAAGAAAGGTCTTACAGGTTCGGAACAAAATGAGGGTGAGTAGTGTCAGAATTGCTGACTTTTTGAATCATATAAAGTGACTGTATCTCCTCACAGGACTAGGATTAAACTGCTTGATTATGGATTCATTTTACAATGCCTTTAAGACCTTTTAGAGTTTGATTACTTGGACTTTCCATGGAAAAAAAAAAACGTTTCAGGTTTCAATAAACAGATCTTCATTTGGCTTTTGAAGATTAACTAACAGGTCGGAACAACATGAGGGTAAATGATTACATAAGATTTTTGCATCAGCTGTATACATTAACTAGGTTATACCATAAAAAAATCAGCCAGCTATTTATCACATTGTGTCTTTAAACCCAATAAATCCAAGAAAATAAAATAAAAAAAGAACTGAAAGTCATTACCAAGACCTTTGCAATTTTAATGACTATCACTTGACTTTAGGATGATGGCTTTAGTTGATAACCGGACGTTGTCGCCCACAATCATGCCAAATTTCAGACAAACTTCCAGGTATATGTGACCCTGGAAAACAAAACTAGTAAGTGTTAATTTTCTGAAAGCTGAATAAATAAAAGCTGGAATCTGAGGGTACAGAAAAATCTAAATGCTGAGAAAATCACCTTTAAAGTTGTCCAAATGAAGATCTTATCAATGCATATTACTAATTAAAAAATATTTTTTTAATATATATTTTCGGAAAGAAATTAACTAAATATCTTAATGGAACATGATCTTTACTTACCATTCTTAGGATTTTTGGGGAAAAAAAGAAAAATCAATAAAAAATAATGTATTTTTGGCTATTGCTATAAAAATACCCCAGCGACTTAAGACTGCTTTTGTGGTCCAGGGTCACATATATGATAAAAAAGGGGACAGGAAACGGGATTAAAGATGCTTCATGTAGCCTTGATTTTAGCTCGAAAGCAGAGTGAAGGAAAAGAGGAAATAGTTGCCGACTGACGTCAACAGTCAGCAGTGGAAGTGCCTTCCTTTTATAGACATGCTCTATGCTTTTGGTACATTCTTTACTCCAGCAGCGCTCGTCCCAGCAGCCCCTGGGAGGAGAGGCCTTCTTGCTTGTGACGCAAAAGCACAAACACTGAAGGGAGAGATAAGGGAAAAATCACACTCTTAATCCTAACTTTTCCTTTTACCCTCCGGCCATGGCAGGGTGTGGTACGCTTACGTAAAAGCCTTTCAGACAGCGTCGATAGTTTATACTTTAGCATAACAACATTCAAACGGGACACTCCAAATTCTATGTAAAATCCCAATCAATTCAACTCTGCTTAATTCGTATTTCCTATAATAGGCGTGTTTTACAGGAAGTTTTCATAGGATTGTAACACTGGAAATGGAAACACCCTCCCTCCAGTCAGCAGCGAGAATACTTTACCACAGATGCAAGCCATTTGGCAGCAAGTGTCTGTGATTTAAGCAATCTCTCGCTTGGCTCTCATATTTTTCAGCCACATGTGTTCCTTCCACACTCCTTGCTTGGGATCCGACCTCATATTGTTCTTGGCAGGCGAATCCTTGACAGGCTTAGACAGCAACTTGCACGGGCAGAATAAAAGCCAGATGCGTTTCCATGATGCTGTGCACGTCTGCACTGAGCAGGAGTTGTGCAATTCCCTTTATGCTACTTGAAGCAGAAATGCAATTTCCACAATCTTAACCTTGCCCCCGCAAGAGACTTTAGAGCATACCTTGAACCCTGAAATCACGTGGTTAATGTGAAATCCTGTTAGGACTTTCTGCAAACTGAATATGGCCTACAACTGTATTCCTCATAGAACTTTTCCGGGTTCAACACAAGTTCATTAGATAGCACTTGAGGCTTGGTTGCCAAAAAAAAAAAAAAAATCTTTTTCTTTAGCAAATGTCTGGTTTGGGATGGGAATGAATCCGTAAATGTTCAAATATTCATCTTTTCAACAGCATAGCCACGAGTCGCAAAAAGTATGAGTGTTAAAGTGATTTGAATGTGGAAAAATCTCTTACTGATCATTTTTGTGTGAAATTATACCCTGTATGATTTTGCTATGACAACACAGCACTGTAAACCCCAAAACCAACATTGCTTTACAGCTCCAATTATACACAAGTTTTAAAAGATACAGGTTTTTAAGGTATTTACTTTTATTTAAAGCTTTATACTACTAAAAACTGACCCCATTTAATGTCACTGTGTGTGCCTTGCTGTTAGATTCAACGATATTTAAGATCTTTAATGGTATTCAAAATTTTTCTTTAAGGCAAGTTTGAACATTTTAAAGTGCTTTATGTAAGTTTCATTCTGAACAATTGGGCCTTTTACGTTTGCCTCTGTAACCTTTTGCCTTTTTTTAAAGAAAATCAGTGCGTTAGAAATTCATTTATCTCATGCTGAGTGTAATACAATGCATTTACATATTTATGTACTTTAATAAAAATACCCTGCAATTTCTGTATACTTTTGGTATGTTAAAGTCGTATACTTAAAGACTGCTTAATAGGAACAACTAATTTGAATGCACTTTAACGGTTCAGACGCAGTGCTTAAGTTAACCAAAGATGTATTGAAGTATGTTTGATTGTGTTTTGAAGTAGTACTAATGCAAATATACTTTAAGTACACTTCAAATGTTTAAAGACCGATATTATTTAAAGATCCAATTAAAGTCCATTAACTTCGATTGAATGACTCAGTAAGTAACTCTAAAAAAATGAAAGACAAGCTGAAATTTCTTTGTGGTAATCAATATTATGCCACAAATGCTGCGGAATGATTATTTGTATTGAACACAGACTAGAAATTTCCTTTAATGCAAGTTTTAAGAGATTTATTGAAGAGATTAAGTTCAAAATTGGCATATTCATTTCCATTTTGTGCTTTGTGTATTTGTGGTAATCAGTGTTATGACACAAAAACTGGCAGCTGGGTTTTATTTGTATTGAACCCGGACTGTGAAATTCATTTAAGGTCACTGGTGTACTCAGTTGCTTGAATCAGGCCATTTTCATGTTAATTTGATAAGGCAAGATCTTAAAATCTAACCGATGGAACATTAACAGAAGTCTGTGCTCTGTTTTCTTAGCCATTTCTATTCATTATTTAGCTAGTGAACATTGCAACAAGCAGGTTAAACATTAGACATCCAGGCCGTCACTAACACTGTGCATTGTGGTGTGTCTTAAAACTGGCTCGTAAACAGGTGAAAGGTTAAAGTACTTTATAAACCACTATAGTCAGTTAAACATTGATTGAATGGCCTGGACGGCTAACTTACCAGAAACAAATTCAATCATGGGTTTTGTTTTGCACAATTGCTTACGTATTTGTAGTCCACGGGTTAAAAGAGTAATTGTGTCATAGCTTACATCAGTTCAGAAATTATGAATTTGACTTCAATCCTGAGACAAGAAGAAAAAGGAAATGAAAGAAACAGCAGTTTTGATGGTCTGACTTTTGGCTTGTTGTCATGGCAACCCCATGGAAACTGTCTGTTTTTTTCTTTACTTCCTTTTTTTTTGTTGTCACTTTTGAGATTTGCTTCCTCATTGCTTGTATTGCTGTTGAATTCATGAAAAGATAGAATCCATAATGCCATGTGTCTAAAAAGATGTCCAGGACCTCCACCAGAAATATAGGCCCACAACATCAAAAACACAGCAGTATATTTAATTGTACACATGGAGTACTTTTTATCCCTGTGTTCACCAAACCCATCTCGAGTGATTGCTGCTAAAAAGCTAATTTTTTAGTTTCATCTGATCATAGATACTCAACTATTTTCTTTAGCCACTCAAACTTTACTGCTCGATGGGTATTAGGAGTAAATACTGTAGACACACGTCCTCTTCCAGGCAGCTTCGTAACATTTGATGTTGATTGGAAATTTCCCTGATGGTGGAAATGGTCATTTTCACTGCTCTAGCTCTTTTCTTAAAGCCACTTCACTGCACATCATACATATGTTATGTTTTTTATCATTGTGTTGATGATAAATGGAATTTGGGCTTTGTTTTCCCTCCTATATATATATATTTCTGTGAAACAAAAAACCATGGTTGGATACTTTCATGTCCATAATCAGCCTGGGGTGCTCGACATTGTGAATATGAATGGGAATATACTCCAGAGATATTTTACTCATAAAAAATTGTGGGTCAACCAGTATTGGAGAAAACATTTATTTCATCACAAAAATGTCTCCCTATTTTTAATTGTTTTACTTCAATGAAAAAAAATAAGATTTTAACCGTTTGACAAAGGACCGTTTGAGAAGTTATTTAATGTGTGGCCTTTTGTAGCTACTTCCTCATCGAAACTGCTGACTCTGTTTGGAGAACTGTGTGTTTCCATATATATAATTTTTTTTTTTTTTTGAAGCAGTAAAAAGTTTAGAGGAGCTAAAAACAAAGTGTTTGCTACATATTATATTTTAAGAATCATCTGTATTTAATCTAGGTTTTTACGTTAGTGAGGTTAGTCACACATGACTAAAATTACTTTAAAGCAAACCTGTTCAACAAATGTTTTTTTTTTAAATGAAATGAGCAGGGTGTACCTTATGAGCTGGTAAAATAAGCATCTTTTCTACTCACGGAGAGCTTGTCAGAGTACAGAAGCATTAGTAAACAGTGAGGTAATCACAAGCCACTCACTGTTATTGCATATTTCAGGCCCTGCTTTACTGTGCTGTATAACAGCTGCCACTGTTTGCTGTGTGTAGCGCACCAATAGCGTCCTAAAGCACGCTGAAAAGAAGCGAGAGGGAGAAGACGGGCCATTTGTGTGTTCGTCTGGTTATTTGCTTTTACTGGACTGCCACTGTTGTTATGGTTACACATCCTGTGTGTGTTCTGGCGTAGAAGACGAGCGCAGAGAAATGGACTATAAAGTTCATTTAACTCTTAAATGTGACAGTGGCTTCCACGCCACCGATATTAACTATGTAGTAACCTTAAGACTTCTATTTAGTGGAGTGACAGAGCAATTTTCTTGTCAATTTGATCAAATTTTCCTGTGGCATTTAGCATGGCCCACACTTCCTCATTTGGACCAAATTACGACATGCGATATCTTAAAGTGCCATCTTCCCACACATGACACCTTTATGTTTATTTTGAGTTATGGTGGTCGTTATATTTATATAACTTATCAGAATGTTTATAGATTGTAAAGTGTGAGAATGAGAAGATCACATTATGTTTTTAGCTCAGAACTGAAGCACTTGTAGGGTGGATCACATAGGTGGGGTCTTTTTTATATTTCATCACATATGTCTTGTAACAATATGAATAATACAGAGAACAAGAATAGCCACTTGTACTTTTTTCTTTTCTTTATTAGTTTCTATTTATTTTACAATGGCTTAAACTAGATTCAACTTTTACTTCAATGTGATATGCGCACAAAAGTGTTGGCACCAAAAGCGTGTCCCAGATTAAAATGTCATCTTAAAGGGGTAGTTGAGAGATAGAACTATTATTAAATAATAATCTGTCATTGTAGTTACACACAAAGGTAAACATAATTTTGTAACTTATTTACCCCTTAAAGGCACATATTAGCACCTCAACTGTATATTAGTATAGTGACCACAAAACCGGTCATATGAGTCAATTTTTCGAAATTTTGTATCATCTAAAAGAGCTTTCCATTGACATATAGTTTGATATACAGCTATTTCAAAATCTGGTATCTGAGGGTGCAAAAAATAATAATAAAAATAAAATCTAAATACTGAGAAATCACCTTTAAGGTTGTCCAAATGAAGTTATTAGCAATAAATATTACTAATCAAAAATGAAGTTTTAATACAATTGATCTTCAGTTAATGTCCTAATGATTTTAAGAAAAATCTATTATTTTATAATGTATTTGTTTTGACTATTACTCTATGCCCCAGTGACTCAAGAATACGTTTTGTGGTCCAGAGTCACATATTTGTTGCTTTCAAAAAGGTACTGCCCCAGTACCAAGAAAAAACAGTTCATGCATTCTTTAAAATCCATAAAGAACTTATGTTGCATATTGAAATGTATGTTTGCAATGTGTTTGCAACCGTTGATGAGGAGGTTAAGGTGCAGTCATTGAGTTGAAGGATAAACATGGCAAGCAGTTCAGATGTTTTTTTTTTTTCTATATTCAAATGTCATTCAAACGTAATTCTTTAGCAACACTCATGAATATGCAGGTCTGTATAATGCACAACACTGTCATGCACCTGTGTACCGCCTGATAAGATCTTACTGCGCTCTATTAAACTGGCCAACTCACAGATCTTGAAGCTGACAAAGTCACTGGAAACGCAGGACAGATTTGAATCTCTATAGATATGGTTGCTTCAGACTTTGTTTTGTCTTAGCTGTCTTGGAGGTTCAGGTCAGATCTGTGTTGTTGTGTGAAATATCTCTGTGTATGCCAAATATGAACTTAAGCCTGGTTCGAGTATTTACAAAACAGCATTTTTTCTTAGGTATGTGATGAAGTGATTTTGAAATGCAAGCAGTTAAGTGAGGAACTCTGTAGATGACGAGATTATGTTCTTGTGGTGCATTTGGTAGAGAACACATGATCACAATGCGATTGTTTTTCAAAATTTCCATTTATTACATTTTGGTCAATTGAAATCGTTCCATCATTTTGTGTCGACGCTTTGGTCGTGACACATGTTGATAAATAAGTAAAAAATACATTGCTATACCTTCAATAAATACTTAATAAATATATTAGTTAGGTCTATACAATTACAAAAAAAAACAATGCAAACAAAGCAAACTACTCTACAGAAATACTGTACTGTTACAGTCCCTGATGAAAGACAACCAGGGTTGTCAAAACAAACTTGACAGCTCTTGTCCAATATAAATATTTGGTTTTTAGGTTTGTTTCTTAGTTCTCTTGTACAAAACAGGTACCTAACATCATAATGCTTTGGTTAAAAATGCTACATGGAAACATTCACCCAGTATTGATTTGTAAAGTGCATTCTTTGTGAGTGAATGTAAGGTAATTTTCTCAAGTTTGTCACATTGTTGGTAGATATAAACAAGTTGCAAATTATTTGGGGAACTGACTTTGTCCCAAGACGGCAAGACATTCCTTTGAAAAGTCAACCCCCAATTCACACACTGGATATATGACATATATATACATACATACATCATTCTATATGCACATATACATTTGACACAAGCTCTGCTTATGCCGCTAGTATAGGTTATGATATTTTAAGGCACTTGTCTGCAATGCTTACTGCCAAACAACGTCGAAAAGCAAGAAAAGCAAAAGCAAATGGAAGACAATGGTCACAGAAAATAGCTAATAATACACCGTTATAAAAACCATGCCTGCTTAGGCTTTGGAGGGCAGCTTGGTATCAAAATAATCTCCTTTAGCAATATCTAGAATAATAAATTAACAGTATTAAGACTCGTTGCACATTACTTTTGACTGATTGAATTATTGTGAAAGGAATGGCGGTAAAGTTCTCAGTCAGACACAGACATCCGCGTAAAAACAGACAGGCGCTTCCCGCTCGAGCCGTCGAAGGTGGGAGACTCGGAGCCGCTGGAGCTGCTGTAACTTTCGCGGTCTGACAGCGAGTCTTCCGAAGAAAAGCGCTGCAGGTTGGCTTTGCTCTGGTCTTCCTTCGCGTACAGCCCGTTGCTGGAGCCCTGAGAGTTATTTCCGTGTCCGCAGACACACCGTGACCGAGTCTCTGGCGTGAAGGGCGCGTTGCTGTAGATATCCCCGGTACTGTGACGGCTGAAAGGGAACATGTCGCGGGAAGAGTCGCTGAAGACAGGGGACAAGATATCAGCGGGAGGTGGAGAGACCGAAGGCGCACGGGTAAAGCTCAGGGTTTCGTATAAAGCCGGGGGAGAGTTGCTGCGCGTGAAACCGGCGAAGCTGACGCTCTGACGCAGCTGACGCGGGTTCTGGTCGAGCGTCAGAGAGTTTTTACCCTCGTGGATAAAGTGACAGCGGCTTCCGTAGGGACAGTATCCAAACTGATAGAAAGTGCGACAGGCTTGGGTTTTGTATTTAGGGTGACGGAATAGCCCTCGCAGCTCGCTCTCGCCGTGCGCGAACTGACATTTGCTGCCGTATTTGCAGCTGCCGTGCTCTTGAAAGCTTCGGCACAGCTCGGTCTTGTACCGGTTCGATGGCAGGGGTGCCAGTGGAGGAAATCCGGGCGGCGGGGGCACGTCGTGAGGCTTCATTCTGTTGAGGGTGTCAGTCAGACTCATAGATCGGTCCGCTTTAAGAGGAAACTGGGGTTTGCTGGGTTGGCCCCAGGTGTCCGTCGGCCAGACGTCGTCGGTGAGCCGCTCGGAGCTGACGCTCTTCGGTGCGACCGAGCGGGATAGTTGTAGAAACGGCTCATCTAAACCTAGATTCCTGAGATTCTGTGGGGAAAGAAAGAATAACAATATAAATCAGGAGGATGAAACGCACTTGGCAATTCTAAAACGGTCCAAAAAGGAAAAACCAAAACAAAACACGTAAACTCAAGTGAACTTACCCGGATAAGACTCTCTCCCAGCGTATCGGACATTGTGAAGTGTTGTGAAGGAATGTTGCTGTCAGAAGTTATGAACGAGCGTTAAAGCGTTATGCTGTTTTCAGTAGGCTACGAGGCCAGTTTTTATACACGGAGCACAGAAAAAATAAAAAACAAGTGGGCGGGGCGATAATATTCCCGTACGCCGCTCCCACCGATTGTCGACGTTGTAAAGCACTGCTTGAGTATTTTTAGCCAGTGGCAAAAAAAAAAAAAATGTTTCAGTTTCACCAACAGGCAAAACAAGAGAGTAGTGTGATTAATTTACAGTAACCTGTCGCGATAACTGCCCCGACACACATTTCCCATGGCCTACAGAAATCCATTTGGTTGAGAACGATACTGTTTATGTTTTCCAGCATGTGTTTTTCTTATTATTGTGGGACGAAATCAGATTCACAACAGGCTGAAATAATTAGGAACACTTTACATTTAAATAACATTTTTATTATGTCAATGACAATACGTACATGCTTGTGAACTTCGGGTAAGGTAAATATAATGTTAACTCAAATATAATCAAAGATTCCATCTATCTATTTATGCCATGAGATGCACTGACAGAGCATTCTTATTACAAAACCTTTTTAATTACTCTCTGAGACTATTTTGCAGCAAATACCAGTGGATACATTTTATCCCTTACATAGTTTCAGCATGTTATGAATGTAATTCGGTGTGGTTTGGTCTTTTATATTCAAAAGCACAAGTGTCTATGAAAGTTGTGTAGATTATGGTCGGCTGGGTCCTGGTTTCATTTTTGTAGTATCAGTCTGACTCATGTTGTATCCAGGCTGCTACTTGTGGCCATGATGGGAACTGAAAACACCTCATTTGTGTTAAAAAAGCAAATCATTAGACATAAACTGAATTCAAAGGGAGGTCGGGACTATAACTCTTTTTGCACTATTGACTAGGAGGAAAAAAAAAACTGGATTCATTTAAATTCTGTGACTACATGCCCCAATAGCAGAGAATGTTGTTAAGGGGTACGATGTCACAATGAGAACATGCCATTAATCAGCACAAAAGCAAAATGTAAAGTAACACACACACATACACACACATAAATGTAGTATGTATATATTCTACATTTTGGTAAGTTCTGCAAATAAACAATTAGAAAAAAATATTCTATTTAAAATAGGCTATATAAAATGCATGTGGAAGCTTAGAACTAATAAAAGGTTTTATTATACAGTTAATACAAAAAAGGTTAGGGTTAGTTTAGTGTTTGGTTTGAAATATACATTGATAGATTTAGTAAGTTTGTTAAGTTGAGGTATTTCGGTAGAATTGGGGATGTAGAATAAGGTCACGTAGAATAAGACAATTTGGCAAAGTTCTTAAAATGTTAGTTTGGAACATAATAGCATCTGTGTAATTTGTGCGTATATGAGCGGCCAAAACACTTCACAACCAGAAAAGCACAAATGTGAATCACTAAGTAATTGCTGATTCCTCTGGAAATGTAAGCAAGTGTTGCCTTCAGTCATGTTGACCGCTATTCTTTTGTTACATGGTCAACTTCATCTGTAGCTGCTGCATTGACTAAGGCAGCTAAAACAGGCACGTCATCTCATGTTCACTTAAAAATAGCTGCCTCTCTCCATGACTTTGTCCAATTTGGCTGGGCATGTATGTTAAAAACGGTGCATGAGACATGGAAATTCTCACTTGTGTCATCAGACACATTTCTTTAGGGATCTTAACTCCCTGTTTTCCTCACTGGCACCGTTCCCACGAGTACGGAAACTCTTCCTCATCAACCATCAGAGGTTTACTTTGCTTGCTCATAATCACATGCTCGCCACGGCATGCATTTAAACAAACATATAGACGGTTTCACAGATGGTTTGAGCTTTTCTTTCTTGTGAGCAATAGTATGTCACCTTTACCCGTGTTAGGGGATTTCCTAAACGGAGCTATTGCACATTTTATTACTCCACCTAACTTAGAAATCGGACCCACATTATTTTTAAAACTACCTAGTTAGTGCGATTCTTTGTAGTGATGACTTAATTGGGCCTAATTTAATATAGCCTACGCTGCTACGTGTTTTGGGATGTGATGTGAGAAGTAGGCGCTATGAGAGGCTCTCCGAACTTTGTCAGAACATGGTAAAGTCTTACTAATGTTTAAATCATAACATAAGTAAGATGTATGTTTGATATCCAAGTTGTTGAAATCTTACTTACGTTTAAATCTTGTGACAATATCGTCATGTGCTTCGTCTATTCACTTCCACTTCTACAGTGGCATGTTTAGTTTTCTTTTTTGTACTGTATATAATAACATGTAATGACTCAGCAGGATCGGGACAGTGTGTTTGGGCCAAGGTCAAATTTAAATAGCCTCTAGGGAAAGTACCTCACTTTCTTGTTCTGCAAATCTGGGTCAAATGAGTGAATTTATGATAGTTCCAGGGTCTGATATCTCTGAATTTATCTCTTATTCCACTTTTACCTTTGGGAAAATGCTGACTGTCTTATTCGAGAAGGAAGTTTATATTTAGAGATATGAAATATCTGGTGTAATTTATCATTGTCCTTTAGCACACACCTGGTGCATTTCCTTTTTTGAAAAAGCCGCTCAAACCAAATTACTTGTGTACACTTGTAATCTTAATATTTATCAGTTATCATGGCTTGTAGGATACATTTTATACATTTGTTTAATTTATTTATGTGATGCGGCACTGAATTTTTAATCATCTGTTACTCCAGTTTTCAGTGTCACGTGATCCTTTAGAAATCATTGCTGAATTCTATATTTAATATTGTTTGGAACCTTTTTTCTTTGATTCTATGATGAGTAAAAAAATGTATTTTATTTATTTTAAATACAATTATTGTCTAACAATATAATATAGCAATCCATTTAACACATCCTTGCTGAATAAAAGTATTGCTTTTTTAAGCAAGAAAAAAAAAAACTGATCCCAAACATTTGAATAGTAGCTTATGTTGTAACATAAAAGTTCTATTTTTTATAAATTTTGTTCTTTTAAACTTTTTATTTATCAAAGAATCCTGAAAAAAATATTAAGTAACAAAGTTGATTATAAAACAGTTTGTTAGAATGATTTCTGAAGGATCATGTGACACTGAAGACTGGAGTTATGATGCTGAAAATTCAGTTTTGCTTCATAGAAATTGATTTTTTTTTTTTCAGCCATGATGAGCATAAGAAACTTATAAAATACTTTTTGTAATGCAATTTATTGCTTAAATATTCAATCAAAGCCTCCTGCAATCATACATTTGTAATAAATGTCCTTATTCCTCTCTTGTGAAAAAATCTTAATTTAATTACCCTGGATGATCATATTACATGTATTATTTTCTATTGTTCGTTTAACTTATTTATTAAATAGCTGTGTAATATTTTGCACAATCATGACTAATATTCTGCTTTGTGTTGGGCTTCATAATGTCTGGCCGAGCCGGGTAAACCATCCATAATGTTTTTGTTTTTTTTTCTGCTGTGAAATATGTGCCCGCTATATCCCATAAGGCAAAGTAATAAAGCTTTTAGGCAGTTTTCAAGGCAGCAAAACTCTTTAAACCGCTATAATATATCAGTAGAAACAGCAGCTTAAAGGATAACTTAGCAACGGTAAGGTCCATGTGTTTGCACTTCTCTCCTCTGCTCTGTTTTCACTTAGGCCCTTTAGATTTTACACATCCCTCTGAAACACATTTCCACAGTGTGAAATATTCACTGAGGAACAAACTTAGCCTTATCCACCAAATACCACCCTTCGCTCTGTGTAATAACTCTGTTTATGCAGTCCATGTGTTTACACACACACACACACACACACACACACTCCCAGAGTTGGCCAGTACAGTTGCACTACTATGAGTCTTCTGATTGAATTTTCTCACCAACTCTTTTAGATCCTCGACATGATCATCTAAGCCCTCCATCTGCAATTTGAGAAACCTTATTGGAGGCCAAACCAAAACAAATGAACTAAAGGTTTCCTGATATGTTTTGGAAAAGCCCTTTTTGGCACTGACACACATGCAAAACTCTCACATTCCAAGGGTAGACTCAGCTGGAATTCTTTCAGCACGTAATGACAGATTGATAAGGTTCTGAAGACATTCTGATGAAAAACGTGGATGTGTAAACATAATCATGATCTAACTGTTTGACGATGTCTAATTAATACTAGAAAAAAAGGATGTAATAAACGGAAATGCAGTGCTTAGCACGTGGAAAAGGAAGTTTACATCATTATATTCAAGTTAATATACTATATATATAAACTTTTTTAACTATCGCAAATATTTAATTGGATATATATGTACCAATAGAAGTATGAAATAACATATAAAGAAGTAATTCATTTCTACTAAAAGTAATATTTTACCCAAAATGAAGATTCTGTTATTAGTACACAGTCAGGTTAATGGGTCATATGATGCGATTTCAAATGTGTTACAAGCTATTGGTGCATAAAGAAGATCTGTTAAGATTCAAAGACCAAAAAGATATTCTTTATAAAAGTTATGACCGCTGGTTGAAGCACGCCCCCACTTTGCTACTTCACAGATTGGGGGGGTGTTTTCATAATGACACCCAAATGTTTATGCGAAGAAAGAAGGAGGAACTGTTATTTGTTGCTGCTGTTTGCAGGATGAACGGTGTGTCAAACTACTTTGTTTGTGCTTCCGAAAGAGGACATAACTAGAAATCAGTGGTCAAGTTGTATTTGTAACACTGTTCCAGAACATTTACGGAGGAATGACTCCTAAAACCTGGAGAGTAGCCTATGCTGGCTGTTCACAGAGACTATAAAGTAAAGCAAATCTAACTCTGCAAGAACAGTCTGGCGCTTCTGACTCACAACCTTTAAGTAAGTTTCGTTTTCTTATTGAAAGAACCTGCTACTTACTAAACGTGAAAGGGAGTGCTTGTTGATTGTCATTTCTCTGATCACGATTGCAGACATGGTGTTATGTTTACGAGGCACGATGCAATGTGACACGTAAAAAGACAGTATTAGTCATGATAACCAGTAATTAAGTCCCCACTGGATGCAACAAATGCCTCGTTTGTAATGTGTTTTATTGTTTTGGTGTCCTAGTGCCAAGACGCAGCATCACGTTAAGGGGAGTAACATTTCTTAATGCTTGCGGTATTCAGCCAATCACAGTGCACTGGATTGCTGACCAATTAGAGCACACCTCGATTTTTTTTTAAATGCCCTTTAAGTTAAGCACACAAGAAGATATTTTAAAAGATGTTGGTAACTAAACTGTTGATGTCCCCAATGACTTCCATTACACACGCACACACACACACACACAAATAGAAGTCAGTGGCGACTGGAAACTCTTTTGTTAACAGTATTCTACAAAATATCTACAAAATAAATAAACACATTAAATAATCAAATAATTAAATAAATGAACACATAATAATAATAATAATAATAAGATTTTAATATAAACCCTATATAATTCTAAAAACATTACTTTGAGTTTGCATTGAATATTATTTTACAATCTATCTACTTTGGTAACACTGTATTTTAAGGTCAGATTCTCGCTGTTTACAAACTGTTAACTTTTTCCTCAATAAACTCCTAGTTTGTTGCTTTTAAATAGTAAGTTTAGGTATTGTTTAGGATTAAGGATGTAGAATATGGCCATGCAGAATATGTATTAGTTAGAATTGGTCTCTATACTAAAGTGCACCTACTTTATACACAAAAACAGCTTAAGCCATGAAAGTGTCTTTACTTTATTAGCATGAAGCAAAATCAGTGGATTTCATAGTTCAGTTGGCCTAATCTCACACTACTAAATTCACATTAGCTCATAATAAAATGGCGGTGGCCGTATTGCATCTCTTCTGTGGGAATATTTAGGCCCAGAGCTCACAGTCGAGCGTGGTATGGTCATGAAGGCTGGGTGCAGAATCTCTCATTCTAGAGCGAGCTGCAGTAGTGCTCCATCTGTCAGCCCGCGCTTGTACTTCTGCGGCTGCTGAAGTTACAAGTCATACACCCACAGACATTTGTGGAGGTTTCATTTACAAAACCCACACAGAACGGCTCTTAACGGAAGAAGAGGTTGTTTGTACTGCTCATGCTAGGAACGTGCTGTATTTCTTTCAATATAATCGGTCTGTTTTTGGCATTCGCGTGCAAGTTCCTACACACAAACATTTATCCGGCATTTATCAATCGAATTTGGTGTAGAAACACTTTTTACTCATAAATCGCTACTTTTACAAATTGTTATAAATAAACAGCAAGCAACACTGAAATAAAACATTACATTTTGAAGTAGAAAAATAAAAAAAAGTGTTTTGTTTCATTTTATTTTCAACTTCAAAAAAGAAAGAGAGAAAGAAAAAAAACATTTTTTTGCAGTGCAATGAGGATGTGAACATAGATAATAATTTGACCATTACATATAAAAAAAAAAAAATATATATATATATATATATATATATATATAGATAATGAAATACATTGCTAAAATGAGAACAAAACAATAAGAACAATGAATAAAATAAGAAAGATATTAAGAAAGTATGAAATTAATAACAAAAGTGACAATAGTCTGAACAGAAAAAAATGTGGTTTGCAAGTTGACAAGCTATTAATTATTTATAACAAATGTAAAATGAAACAAAATAAACAGTGCAATAATTTCAGAGTGAGGCAAACCCGTTTTTAGGGCAATACATATTTTCCTAGATGGCTAATTCGTACAAATTCATACGACACCACGTGAAATACGCATGAATTGGTCGTGAGACTGTTTTGGATTATTATTATTTTATTTTATTTTTTTTACAGTCCAATTGTAATTTACAACAGTGTTATGTCTTTATTTTTATAACGTTAAACACATACTAATATTAACAATTATAATAATTAATATGATGATGCTTTATTATTATTATTATTATTGTTCTTATTATTTCATTTATCATTCTTCTTCTTATTATTATTATTATTATGTGTTTAACTATGTGCAATCTATAATGTAAAATCACTTATTGACTGACTTCCAGAGCTTATGGTTAAAGAAAAAAAATACATGATAACATTCAGATGCTTTAAAAAAGATGCTTTTGTCAAATGTACAATCAACTGAGGGATCCAGCTTTCAACAGAAACAAAGCTAATGGCCTCAGAGGACTTCCTGTTTTGAACACGAAGGAAAGGGGCGTAAGAAACGGATGTACTGAAGTCTAGCGTATTCTGCAATCACAAAATTTTCCTATGTCTAGGAATTAAGAGCCGAAAAACCCAAACGTTGTGAAACTTGCAGAGAGATTCCAGCGACGATGTCAAAACATCTATAAGCCCGTAAATTATGTCAAACCTACTCAGGGGTCGAGAGATAAAGATTACTGACAGTCACATTCAAACGGAAACCAGGAAACCACACTGAGAGTAAAAATACTAAAACACTTTGTATTTGAAGAGATGATAAAATCAAAAACAAAAGATAAGGAGGAGATGGATTGGGATAAGAGAAGAAAACAGCAGGGGTGAGAGTCTTGCGTGCGTCCCTCATGGCCTCTTGCTCTCAGGGATGTGTGAGCGTTATCTCTGCACCATCCCGCTTGTCAACATTCCCCACTCACTGATAACACCGCGACCCTCCCGGACAACTCCTTTAAAGGAAAACTATGCACTTAATGAAGGAAACATACCTAGCGATTATGTGCAGATGTTAAACATGCTTAAACACGATTCCATGCACTTTTCAGTTAAGTGCAGGTGAAAGCTGCAGCCAGCTTTTAAAAGTCAACATTATGCTCTGCTTACTATAAATGAAATTTTTTAAACTGAGTGGAGCACGGTAAGCAAGTGCATACTTAACTGATTCTTAAAGCCAGAGATTTGTTTTATTAAGGATAATTCATTATTTATTGAGCTTTGCATTTTTTTGTGAGAGAATGAGGGCATGTTAAATCACAACAACTAGCTGCTGCTTTCTTCGATTCTCCGAATCGTACTTGTGCCAGGAAATGTCCTGAGCTTTGGCTGTTCTCTGAAAATGTTTGTCAACCAGCATATCCAGGCCCATCCCATTTGTGTTTCATGTTGCGCAGTCTTATCAGTGCAGGCATCTTTACATAAGCTTGATTTTTTTTTTTTTTTCCAGAAACATGATGTTTTGATGTGCTGAATAAGCTTTATTTTGCAAGGCCTTGAGGATCATTTCCCGAATGTTTTGTCATTTTCCGGTCACAAAGAGGATGTAAATGAGGCTATCTTTATCTAGAGGTCTGTGGTTCTCGCTTAGTTTTTTCTCTGTACTTGCCAAACTTCACAAATTAGCCTTAAAAAAAAAACAAAAAACTTTAAACCAGCTAGTTCTAGTTCTGGTCGTTTCCCCCTCCCCCAATTATTGTTCAATTTTGAGTTTTAGGAATAAGTAAAGTATGTCAGTAAATAAAGCTAAATTTGTCTTTATATCTCACACTAAGATTACTGCAACATTAATTACCGTAAGTGTAAAACATTACTCATAACTGCTACTTTATTGCTTGTATCTGCCAACCTTACATAAGTAACAGTTTCGCAAGGTGACTTTATTTGTAACAATCTGTTGCAACTTTATTTCTCCCAATAGAAACCTTTCACCTGAAAACTGCTCATGATGGTGATAGTAAAACAGCTCATTATTTCTAATATAATTAATTCTTATGTGACTGCGTCTTACTATTGCTAATTTATATTTCATAATTGTGACTTTTATTATCGTGTGACCTTGTATGTCACAACCGCCACTTTATTTTCCATGACTATTCATTTATTTCTGACAGTGTAACTTAATGTCACAGTGTTGCAATTTCTAGTCTCATAATTACTACTTAACATCTCAAAACATGACTATTTCACCTTTAATCTTTGAGTGACTTTTTATATCAAACGATTGCTGTATATATTTTTTTTCCTAATTCTGAATAGTTGTTTGCAAATGTGACTTAATATCTCACAACTGGTACTTTATTTTTCATAATTGTGTAAGTAGTAAGTGTAGTAAGTGTGTCTAGATCTCACAATTGCTATATGACTTTATTTCTAGAAAAATTGCGTACAATTGCTTTCTTTTTTTTTGCTCAGAAATGTTTATTTTTTTATCCTTATTTCTGGTCATTGCAATTTTAGATGTAACTATGTGACTATACGTCACAGTCTATTTAATATCATTGTAATTTAATATAATTTAATTGAAATTTACTTGCTTTCGTGCAAATCAGTTCACATCAACTTAAATAACGTCAAAACAATCAGTTCATTCAACTCATGGTTTTTAAAGTCATTGACAAAGACCGGTTAAGGTCTACCTAGAAACTTGTCGTCTTTCAGAACCGTTCCAGAAACGTTGCTCTGTGTGCTCAGCCACACGCGATAGCTTATCGCATTCACAGCGTAATCACGCATGTGACTGTTTGCCTGTGACGGTGGAGAGCAAACACTACTCTTTGAGAGAGAGCACAGCGGCCTACCTCTGTGTAAACGCTTAGCTAAGTGCCAGATTTAGTGTTGGAGTTGCGTGCTGTGCTATAAGCCCAAGAGTGCTGCTCTGCAGTCCAACGGATCACACTTCAAACGGCCCGTGTGGTTTGAGTTTTCACCAGAACATCCTCGGCTCCATGAATAGGCCCCTTTCTTAAAGGCGGACATGACTTGTCGGCCCGAGCAGGACGCAGGTGGTGTGTGAAATGTGTGCTTATACCTGAGGAAATCCTCCGTAACCCTGCCTTCATCTGACTCTGCTTTAAGAGCCACCGGTTTCACCGCACCGTCTCAGTGACAAGGTTTCGTGAGAGCGAAAGCTCTCAGGTCAACACATTAGTGTGGGTTTTTCTGTGCTGGACTTGGTAACTGTCAAGCCAGAAATGAATCACCCATGAGTGGATAAGTGTGTGTGTGTGTGTTGATATGTTTAATTGGCTCCATCTGGGAATGCCTTTTCGCATCTGAGATTTATGCATGCTTGAGTCATTCTTTATGAAACTACATTTCAAAGGACATTGTTTAAAACATAGCAATGGTTTTCACCCTGATTCAAAAACAAATATCTTAAACATCTTCAAAATGATTTGAACTAGTCTAGGTCAGTGTCCAAAAGTGTCCAGAACCTCTTTAAAAAACAGCCAGAGGTGATTTAGAAGAGACTAGCAAATGAGGAAAACCTGTCTGTACTGGTGCTTCTTAATACAGAACAATCAGTTCAATAAGGCAGACTGCATTGGTGGTCTCCCAGTCGGGCCAAGCTAGTGTCATCTGGTTTAAGCTGGTCTGACCAACTGAAAATTGTCCAGAGCCACTTTAAAACCAGCCTGAAGTGATAATAAGAGACTAGCAAACAAGTTCAGATTGATTTAGGATGTTATATTTTAGCGGGGCAGAATGTTAACAATTACCGTAACTATGTTTATTTCTTATTTAATTATTATTTTATATATTATTGAAACTGATATATTTATTTTAGTCTGAGATTATATCTATATAGTTGTTTCTCAATACAGAATTAGTAATATTCTTCATATGACTAAGGGTGATGCAAACTGTGTTGTTGGTTTTAGCTGGTTTAATCTGGTCTCCCAGCCTGGCCAAACGGGTTTTGGCTGGTTTAAACTAGTTTTAGAGCCTAAAAAGTGTTCAAAACAACTCACCATTTCAGGCTGGTTTAAAATTATTTTAAAAGGGCATAATGGTTTCTTTTAGTAGTACACATTTTCATATTTTATTCTTATTTTACATATTATTGATATGTATTCATTTTACTGTGAGAACATATCTGTACAGCTGCTTCTTAGTACAGAAATTGCAATGTTCTTCATATATTACTGAGGTTGTGACGTACTGCTTTAAACTCATCTCCTATGTCTGAACAAACTGATGGACGTACACTTGGTGAGATTTCAAAACAACTGTAAAACACCCAGCAAAATCGCCTGGGGTGATCGGATAAAACTACCAAACCATTTCAGGCTGGTTTTAAATGTATTATTTAGGCAGATGTACCAATCAAAGACTTCTCAGATTTTATATTTATTGATATTTATGCATTACATATATTATCTGAAATATATATAGCTCATTTGATTTGAATTATAATATCATTTTAGATGGAAAACATGTCTGTATTGTTGTTTCTCAGTACAGAAAGCATAATGCAGACTGCACTGGTGGTCTTAGCTTGGTTTAAAGGGGTCTCCCTTGTCAAGCTGATCTTAGCTGGTCTGACCAACCCAAAGGTGTCCAGAATCACTTTGAAACCAGTGAGTAGTGGTCGTCCGATGAAACTAGCAAACCAGTTCAGACTGGTTTAAGAGGTTTTATTTTAGCAGGGCAGAATGTTAGTTGCTGTTTTTTCTCAATTCACAACTATATATATATATATATGAGTGATTTATCAGGGTGATTTATGTTCTCTGTGGGAAGTCCCACTGATTTCTGCCCCTGTAAGAAGGCTATATGTTGTGCAAAATCTCCTTTACGATCAGGAGTGCTTGCATGACAGCTCTTACCGTAATCTTACAGCATGATGATTCATGCCTGTCATGTTCTTTTTACCAATTGTTTTTCCAACAAGAGCTTTCTTCACACCAAAAAAACAAAACAAAAAAAAAACACTCACTCAGCATTTGGTCATTTTTACTGCTAGTTTTTATTTCACACCCTTTATGAAAAATCCACAACATTCCAGTTTAGCACTTGGGTGTGCCTTTCATTGCGCAAGAGTGTTGTCAATTCAAATGTACCAGTGTATCACCATGACATATAACAGGTGCAACCAGTTTCTGCAACAGGCAAGGAAGTAGGTACTTGAGGAAACGTCCTACTTTCATTAAGTTTCCATTATCACAGTGTCACACACCTGTGACTCAAAGGCACGGTTGGATCTTCGCTTGAAATTTTCCAAATGACTTGAATAAAGACACTAATGAATAAAATGTTAACAACATCTGGCCGGAGTGGTCTAAGCTTAGTCATCCAGATGCATTTTCCATGAGCTCAGCGCCCTTATTTACCGTCTCATAATGACGCGGGCCGGGGGTTAGTTACGGTGGTCATCGTTCGCAGGACAAATACGCTGGAAAAGCTTTAATAAGTAAACTAAAATAGGACTTGTGTATATGTTTGTAGAAAATATAACAGTTGTCCAGTTTTTTGTTTTGGCAAGTATCAATGCTGATATACTTTTCGGCGAGTACTGGTAGAGTGAGATGGTGTTTGAGTACTGCCTGTACTCACGGTTGTTTTCAGTCATGAAATGAATTTTAATTAGAAGATTACTGAAGTGTATTTTCAATCGTTCTACTGAAAATTGCATGTTTAATTCAGTGAGTTACGTGCCATGTGTTTGTAAACATTTTTGAAATTTATTAGCAATTAATAATTGAAAATAATAGCTTTAAAGTAATGGTGATACACCGGTACATTTGAATTAACAACACTCTTGCGCAATGAAAGTATATATATATATATTTTTTTTTTTTCAATTGTGTCTGTGTGGTATATACACACACACTGGTTTTTGTGATTTATGGTGTTTCTACTGTACAGACTGTATGTGGTATTGCCCTACACTGACCCAACACCTAAACTTACCCCTTACAGGAAACTGTGCCTTTTTAGATTATTTTTTAAGCCTTGTGGATTACGGGGACACTGAAAATGTCCTTATAAATCACCTTTATATTGTAATACCTGTCATACTCATGTCATTATACAAATTTGTGTCCTCATAAACCACATAAACATGCACAAACACACTCGCACACAAACACACACACACACACACACAATAAAGTAAAAGTATGAAAATATGAAAAAAATAGTTATACACACACACCAATTTAATTTGGATTTCTTTCCTAAAATGCACTGACTGCTTTTGGACACGTGTTTATTTGATAACTCTTTTATTTCTTTTTTGTGTTTGTGTAAACGCTTTATCTTTTAACTTATTAGAATGAATAGTTCTTAATTTTCAGGCATTGCTAAATGTTAGTATTTCCTGTCACAGGTCTGAAAATATTTGATTTAAAAATTAATCTAGATTTTAACCACACAGTAAAAAGAGGTGCTGAAAGTCTTTTGTGGTGAATGTGCTTTAACATCGAATTATCTTAATTCAATTGATGAAGGTCAAAACAAGTTCATTACATGACTTCAATAAAGTAATTTACAGTAATTTAAGTACGGAAACTTTTCCAACACTGTTGATCTACTGATAGCTTGTGTTACTGAAACATTAAACAAACAAATAAATACATACATTTAACAAATGCTTTATGGTGGCTCTTATTTGGGAGCAAGTTTTGACCTGATGACAAATTACAAATTCAACTGTTCACTGACGTAATTAGTTTAAACTGTTTCAGGGAGAAGAATCAAATTTAACAACTCCCTTCCCATTCATAGAAAATTGAAATAAAAGTATGTAATTTCTGCACTAATAGTGTAAACATATCTCTGTGAATGTGTGTAGGACACTCTTTAGGGCGAAGTGTGTTTAGTCACTTTAAGATTCACAGTGCTGCTCATTTCACTAACCTTCATCATTAATATGGAAATGGAAAAGAAAACGAATGACATGTCAACCGCAGCCATAGGCCTCTGGTGCTGTTTTGACGGTGGCCTGGGACAGGTGGGGTCAATAGCCCTGTGCCCTCTGGCTGAGGCTGATCGTGTTGAGTCATGTGGTGGTGAGTCAGAGGCCTGGTTTGCTCAGACTGACTCATCCTGCAGCTTAAGGAATGTGTTTAATGCAGGCCACAGCTGCTCTATCCACATCAGCATACGGCTTTGGGAGAATCCCTCTCTAACGCTGTCGCTCTCTGTCATTCAGGGACTGTCTGTAGACTAGACTCTAGTCCCATTGATCTAGACTATAGTGTAAAACTTAAAGGTTAACATTTTATTTTACATTAATGCTAAAGGTGAAGTGCATACTCTCTGCACTCTCACTTCCCAAAACACGGTTTTTAGTGCTAATGCAGCAGAAATTGAGGTACATTTGTTGTGTAGCTGATGCTGTATTTTGTTATGCTTGTGCTGCACACAATGAGAATAATTAGAAATGTAGTCACACCTTGAGAAAATGTTACATCAATTGCATGCAAAACCACACTGCACAGTCGTTATTTGTAATAACATAAATGGGGTGACTAACATAGCTTTAATTAAAACTTTAAATGAGGGGTTTAATATGTTGAATTTAAGACACGGCTGATCATGTGACCGATTTATGTAGAATAAATTAGGTTTTCTAGGCCACTGACTGGAGTTCACTTCTCACCTGAATCATTGTTG
>JAUCMU010000027.1:5803180-5821482 GCA_032275025.1 Enteromius treurensis | reverse complement strand
TACTCTAAAATTAAAAAGTAATGCGTTACTTTACTAGTTACTTGGAAAAAGTAATATTATTACGTAACTCGCGTTACCTGTAATGCGTTACTCCCAACACTGCTCACTAATGATACTGATGTTCAGGATGCTCACTTTGAAGCAGGTCGTAGCACGGATCAGGTCCGAGGACTGGTTCGACCACGATGCAGGCTCGTATGACACCTTTTCGAGTAGCTTCGATCCTCACCGCTGTCGCAAGAGTAAAAGAAGGCCGGTCACTCACTGCCAAGCAGTTTCAAAGTCTACTGGGTCTGATGGCAGCTGCATCCAACGTAATACCTATTGGCCTGCTGTACATGAGACCCCTACAGTGGTGGCACAGAAACAAAGGCATATCCTTGAGAGGAAATCCCTTTCGAATGATCAATGTGTCACGCCGGACTGTATGTGTCTTGGACATGTAGATCCAGGGAGATCCAGGTCGCCGCCTCATGCTAGCGACGGATGCTAGCGACGGATGCATCCCTCACTGGTGTGTGGAGCGGTCGCCAGTTGACCTGGCATATAAATCGTCTAGAAATGCTAGCGGTATTTTTAGCACTTAAGCACTTCTTCACAGACGCAAGACATCGACATGTGTTAGTACGCACCGACAGCACGACTGTAGTGTCTTACATCAACCACCAAGGCGGTCTGCGGTCACGCCCCTTGTACAAGCTGGCACACCAGACCCTTGCGTGGGCTCGGGAAAGGTCCCTCTCCCTGAGAGCAACCTATATTCCCGGGCGTCTAAATATAGAAGCAGACATCCTGTCGAGGCAGGGGGCCGAGGCCCAGGGAATGGATGCTCCACCCAGAGGTGGTGGAGCAGATCTGGAGAGTATTTTACAGAGCAGATGTAGACCTCCTTGCGACTCAGGAGAACGCGCAATGTCCCCTCTGGTGCTCTCAAGTTCATTCAGCTCCTGCGGGACTGGATGCCATGGTACAGACATGGCCGCGGCTGCGTCTGTACGCCTTTCCCCTGATTGCTCTGCTTCCTGGAGTTCTGGCGAGAGTACGCCAGGACGAGGTCAGCCAACTACTTGTAGCACCGTTCTGGCCAGGCCGAGTTTGGTTCTCGGACCTAGTATCCCTCCTAGACGGCTCTCCATAGGAGATACTGCTCAGGTCGGATCTTCTCTCACAAGCGGGGGGGCACCATAGTGCACCCGCGCCCGGAGTTGTGGAGGCTGAGAGTGTGGCCTCTGAGGGGGCACAGCTCTTAGCCGTTGGTCTTTCAACCGAGGTTGTAGACACCCTTCTCCAATCCAGAGCTCCATCTACAAGAAAGCTATATGGCCAAAAATGGAGGCTGTTCACTTCATGGTGTAGAGAACGACAACAGGACCCAGTTAACTGCCCGGTTGGTACAGTGCTGGAGTTCCTTCTGGTTCGTTTCTCTACTGGGGGTCACCCACTCCACCTTGAAGGTTTACATGGCGGTAATATCGGCCTACCACTCCTCTCTTGGTGGACATACAGTTGGTAAAGATCCCCTGGTCATACGCTTCCTCCGCAGTGCTCTACGGTTAAGGCCACAAGTACGTTCCCGGGTACCCACCTGGGATCTGGCTGTGGTATTAGAAGCCCTCTGTGGGCCACCACTCGAACACATAGAAGAAATTTATGATCATTTACTAACGTTAAAAACCACACTTCTTTTGGTGTTGTGTTCTTTGAGGAGAGTAGGTGACCATCAGGCCCTTTCTGTGGCCCCTACACACCTTGACTTTGCGCCAGGTATGGCCAAAGCCTTCCTGTACCCGGGTTACAGTTCGAAGGTGCCTACGGTTACACCTCAGCCAGTGATACTGCAGGCCTTTAACCCACCTCCCTACAGGGAGGCTGGTCAGGAAAAACTAAACCGTATATGTCCAGTGGGAGCACTGGACACGTACGTCCACAGAGCTGCCATGTGGAGAAAATCAGACCAGTTACTGGTATGCTTCGGCCCGCTTAAGAAGGGGCTACCAGCAACAAGGCAAACATTAAACCGTTGGATCATGGATGCCATTAATTTATCTTACGAGTCCTCTAGTCTCCCGCCTAGGCTAGGAGTCAAAGCTCACTTAACCCGTGGTGTGGCGGCCTCGAAGGCCCTGCTGTCTGGGGTCTCCATGGCCGACATCTGCGATGCTGCAGGGTGGTCGACCCCCCTTACATTCGTCAGATTTTACGGACTTGACCTACGTGCAACAAGTTCTGCTGTTCTCTCCTAGATGTGCACAATCACACACTAGGCAAGGAATTTAAAAGTCTGGAGGCGTGGTCATCTCGTTCCCAAAGCGTCTCGTCGACGCAGCTCGAGTTCCTGATGGGGAACGTCTCAGGTTATGAATATAACCCTGTTCCCTGAAGGAACGAGACGCTGCATCTCGGAGCCACACTTTTGCATCCCCTGCTGGCGCTCCACTGAACGACAGGAGCTGTTTGATTGCCGGCAGTCCATGTGCTTATATACTTCCTGGCCAGTGACGTCCCCCGCCACTGACGTCGTCCCAATGCACAAGGGTCAGCTTGCACGATGTATCTGTTATTCCTTTCATGATGTCTGCCTGAATCGAGCCATGCATCACATCTTCTTTGTCTGAAGTTAAGCAAACCTTATTTCTCACAGCGCATCTTCTTCCAGAAACTAAACGCAGACGGAGTGAACTTGGAGAAATGTGAGATCCGACCCCAGACCATTAAAACCTAGAGTCCAAACGGTCATCTGTGACCGTAAGCAGACACTAAAACTCCCCCCTTGTGGCTGAAAATGTTCAATTGGAAACATAATCAAACAACATTGGATCATAATGGTCGGATGGCAGGTGGGTCCTGAAAGGTAGATGGCAGGTGGATCAGCAAGCCTTTAGATCTTCAGCCTGGGTGTTCCACTTGGTCAAGTTCAGCATTGTCTTTGCCTGGGGTACTCTCCTATGGTGGTTTTGCTGGACAGTCTGAGGAAATACAGCCGTGCACCTGTTCATGGACCATTGCACCACATTTAGTCTGTTACACAGGACAAGGGCAAGGCCGAGAGTTAGGGTGTAACCGATTGCTGTAGCGAGGCAACGAGCTGTGTCAGCTGAAGTCCAGGAGCGGGCAATAGGAAAGTTGGTCTGGGCAGGCCGCCGAGACAATGCTTGGAGGGTTGTGTCGATTGGGGTGATATCAATTATCTGGGCCCCCCTTCCTCAATGCATCATTCCAATTCAGGCTCCAGGGTGAGACTGTGAGGAATTTACACCTCGAATTAGTACTCTTCGCTTGGAAGGTGGTACAAAGCCAGGTCCCCGATGTGGAGGATGCCACTTTTGGGCACTTGAATCCCCATACTCTGGTTGGGCAGGTTGACACGGGTGGCAGTGTCATGCTGATCATAGGTCAGTGTGGTGGTACAGATGGGCGTGTTAACCAGCCACTGATTTCCCCCATTTCTGCTTGGGTTTCTGTAACTTGTGCACAAGGTTTGGCTTCAGCGGGGCAGCATGTCTGATCGGAACGTGCGCACTGTTTGACGTTGACGGCAGCGCAGATTGATGGAAATGGAAGGAAAATAGTGCCAATTAAAAATTGAGGTATGAATTTTGAGTGTTTTTTGTGATGTAAACTAATCAAGCTTTTACCTAACATTTCATTATTTTATTGATAAGTACATACCTCATGTAAAGTGGGACCGCTTCTGCCTATAGAAAGTAAGGCATCTCACATATTACGTTTCATGATTTCCTGTGTTTCCTTATTTAGTCTTGTTCCTGTCCTTGTTTAGTTAATGAGTTTATCCGCCCCATCTGCGTACCTCACCTGCCCATAGTTTCTCTTTGTGTATTTAAGTCTGTGTATTTTGTCTAGTGTTGTGGATTGTCACGGTTATATGGATGTGTGTAGTTCTTTGTTTGTCTGCTGAAGTCAAGTAAAAGTTTATTATTTACCTCATCACTACGTCTCTGCCTATTGCCTGCTACAACACCCGTGACAGAACGATCCACCAAAACAAATTACACTATGGCTGAGGACAAACTCTGGCGTCTGCGGCAGAGTGGGCGGACGTTGGAGGAGTATGTGGAGGAATTTTTGATAATCTCCTGAGAGGTAAGCTGGCCGGAGGAATGTCTCGGAGCCTGTTTTCGGTTAGGATTGGACAAAGATATTATTCGTTTTGATGTTCCCACGTATAGATTTTCCCTGAGTGAAGTAATTAATCATGTTCTAGATTTGAGTAATTCTAAATTCTTTGTCGAGGCGGCAGGGTCCGCACCGCTTTGTCCAATCCGAGCCGAAACCCTCCGGGATGAGCCCGAAGTCATGCTGCCAAAGCCACAACCAGAGCCTGCCAAGCTGCCACAGCCAGAGCCTGCCAAGCTGCCAGAGCCACAGCCAGAGCCTGCCACGCTGCCAGAGCCAGAGCCACAGCCCGAAGTCATGCTGCCAAAGCCACAGCCAGAGCCTGCCAAGCTGCCACAGCCAGAGCCTGCCAAGCTGCCACAGCCAGAGCCTGCCACGCTGCCAGGGCCAGAGCCAGCCACGCTGCTAGAGCCAGAGCCTGCCACGCTGCCAGAGCCAGGGCCACAGCCACAGCCAGAGCCACAGCCTAAAGAAGAGGTGAGCCTCCCCAAGAAAATTTTGGGGGGGTGGCTATAGTGTCCCACAGCAGCCGAAGGCTGCCCACAAACCCCCGCAGCCTAAGGCTGCCCACGAGTCACCACAGCCGAAGGCTGGCCACAAATCACCGCGGCCGCCCAAGGCTCCTGATCCGCCTCCACGGCCACCCAAGGCTCCTGATCCGCCTCCCAAGGCTCCGGATCCGCCACGACCACCCAAGGCTCCTGATCCGCCACGGCCGCCCAAGGCTCCTGATCCGCCTCCCAAGGCTCCTGATCCGCCACGCCCGCCCAAGGCTCCCGATCCGCCCTAAAGGCACCATAGACTCTGCCCTCGTGGCCTTTAGTGCGCCCACCCCCCCTACCCGGTTCTCTTTCTTTTGTTTTTTTGGGGGTTTTTTACGCCGCAAGGACGCGGATTCCGGGAGGGGGAGGTAATGTAACATTCTATGTCTGTTTAGTTCGGTGTAAAGTCAGTGTTTTGTATTCTTAGTTTAGGTTTCGTTTCATGATTTCCTGTGTTTCCTTATTTGGTCTTGTTCCTGTCCTTGTTTAGTTAATGAGTTTATCCACCCCACCTGTGTACCTCACCTGCCCATAGTTTCTCCTTGTGTATTTAAGCCTGTGTATTTTGTCTAGTGTTGTGGATCGTCACTCATCATCGACACTCTTGTTGCTGTGGAATAAGGCCCAAATATGAATACTACGCTGTTATGCAGTAAATGAACCAGTAAGAAAACATGAATGCAGATGGAGAAAAGAAGCTGTCATAAACCAAAGGATAAGGTTGTTGGAGCCGGCATTGTGAAATAAGGGCCCATCAATCTAAAATGAGCAGGACATTATCTAAATGACTGATAATGATAGATTTAATGCATTGCTATACCTGCTAACTCTAGCCTTCATCCATTGCCTAATTTTTCACATTATGTTTAGCTTATACTAAAGAAATGCATGGTCTTTGATCATATGAGAACATTTATCATAAAACACAACACACTAATCTAGCCACTGTGCTAAATAGAAACCTTGGATTGTTTTGGTTATTTTCTATCAGTTTGTGGATATACTCGGCCCTAGCAGCTTTTAAAGCCTGTCTATATCTGGACATACAATCTTTCCATGCAATTCTAAAAACTTCCAAATTAGTTTTTCTCCATTTGCGCTCAAGATTACGAGTTTCTTTCTTGAGAGAATGGTTATTACTGATGCACCATGGCGCAATATGTTTTACTCTAACCTTTTTCAATATGATGGGGGCAGGCTGGCCTGTTAACAGCCCTCGCTCACACTGGCCCAACAATGAAAATGTGGCTAATCATTTGTAGCTGGCATATAACTGAACAAATCAAGAAAATATAAACAAGTAAAGGAATGCAGCCCATGCAAGCCCAATGGCCCAATGGCGTTAACGTGAGACTCTTATGGTGCAATAAAAAAATTATCACTGTGAATCTATTCCGTGGTAAATAGGAATTAACAAGCTCCAGCCTGGATCCAGAACACTTAAGAAGAGATGATGCCAACCCCACAGGTCCGTGTACCTTAGCTAAAGGCAAAGTCCACACACACTGTTTTCCTGGCGCTTGCGTTCTCGATGTTTCTGCACCCGCGATCCTGAAGGAAGGCTAGAGCGTCGGCGCAATTGTCCTGCATGCGGGGGTGAACGACACCAGGCTGTGAATAATAATAAAATAATAATAAAAAATTTTATTGTCACAAAGCGGCTGTAGTTACTTGCGCTATCGCTTCCTTGAACCAGGCAGGCAGGACTCGGAGGCAGGACTAAACTTCCAAATGTGACATTTATTCCAACAAACCAGAACATTAAGGAAATTCTGAAAAACAAAGCAAAGAAACTCCAACATGACATGTAACGTTAACAACCAATGAGGATACAAGACATGGGGCGTGATATTTATACAGAGACAATCAAAGACTAAAGACAAGACACCTGGGAAAGACAAGAGTTACAAACGAGGCAGAGACATGAGGAAACAGGTAAGTAAACAAACAAAGACCACATGGACAGATAAACAAAAACAAAAGACGCCTACATCGTTACATAGCCCCTCCCCAAAGCGTGGCTTCCAGACGCAAGACAAAATAACCAAAAGAGTCTTAAGCGAGAAGCAGAGGGCGGAACAGCCCACCTGGGCTTGCTGGGGAGTGAGAACGTTCTCCTGAGCAGACCAGACAGTTCTGACACCCTCCAGGGTGGAGCCAATGACTGCAATGCCCTCAGGGACAAACTGGACAATGAAAAAGACCTCCTGGTCAGAGCAGTCAGTGAAACCGCCCTCCAGGTGACTTAAAATGGCAAACCACCTAGGCAGACCAGATGGCGGCAAATCCCTCCAGGGTAGGGCAGACGGCCACAGTGCTCTCCGGAGCAACGCAGACAAAGACCAGCAGCTCCAGGTCCGAACAGTCCGCAACACCACCCTCCAAGGTGGAGCGGGCGGTAGAGAGACTCACCGAGGCTCACCATGGCAGCGACAGTGCCCTCCTAGGCCGAACAGTCCTTAATAATGCCCTCCTGGGCCGAACAGGGAACAATACTGTCCTCCTGGGCCAAACAGTCCATAATAGTGCCCTTCTGGGCCGAACAGGCAACGATAATGCCCTCCTGGGCCGAAGAGTCCATAATAGTGTCCTCCTGGGCCGCACAGGCAACGTTAATTCCCTCCTGGGCTAGACAGTCTGTGCCATCGCCCTCCGAGACTGAGCCAACTATGGTTGCGCCCCTCTTGGCCAACCGGACAGTGACTCAGAGACCTCCAGGGGTTGAGCAGACACCAATGGAACCTCTGGAGATTCTCCACCATCTTGACAACACGAATATGGCTTCGATTCTTTTAGCTACATCCCGAGGAGTGGGCACCAGAAGTGGATCATACCGGACTGCGTGGCAAGGATCGAGCAGATGTGGACTTGGAATCGCCACTGTGGTCCTGGCCGTAAAACCGAAACTGCACCTCTCAGCTTGGCGGAACGAGGCGATTTCGGAGGTGGCTCTTGCCAGATGGCGAGATGGGAGCTGAGAAACTGGGAAACTGGGGGTATCCTTCGGGCTTAACGGCCATCCTGTGCGCTGTTGATGTCGGCGCACAAAGTCATGAATGCGGACTGAAGTCCGCGAAGATGTGTGCATTTGCCAGGGTGAACGCCATCTTCGTTGTCTGGTTGGTTCTTCTGTCACGAAGCGGCTGTAGTTACTCGCACTATCGCTTCCTTGAACCAGGCAGGCAGGACACGGAGGCAGGACTGAACTTCAAATGTGACAATTCTTTCAACAAACCAGAACATAAAGGAAATTGCGAAAAGCAAAGCAAAGAAACTCCAATACGACATGTAACGTTAACAACCAACGAGGATACAAGACATGGGGCATGATATTTACACAGAGACAATCAAAGACTAAAGACAAGACACCTGGCAGAGACGAGGCAGAGACATGAGGAAACAGGTAAGTGAACAAACAAAGAGCACAGATAAACAAAGACAGAAGACGCCTACAGTGTTTCATTATATTAATACATTTGGGTTTAAAGAGCCTCTGTTGTTGGCATGCAAATATATATTTTTAACACTTTGCTTTGATATTTTGCTTTTGATATTTCTTCTTTGCTATTTCTTATATATTTAAAAAGGGCATTACACACGCATATAGTAACATTGTGGACCAACAATACGACACAAAAAAGAACGGCTTTTAAACACTGGAAAACACTCAGGGAGAACTGAAAACAGGTTAGGAGCACAGTGGAAGACAAATAGACAAATCAAACTAAATCAGAACTGGAAAATGACCAAATAAGGAGAACGAGTAAGACACAAAACGAAACCAAAAGTAAACAGAACAGAATACATGACATTAGGAACATGACTCGGGAACAGCTCTCCTGGCCGTGAATGCAGAACGGAATCCGCTGGGAACTGAAATGGCTCTCCTGGCCGCGATCTGGGAATGGGACTCTGGAATGGCACTCTTGGCCGTGACTGCAGAACAGAATCCGCGGGGAACTGAGACGGCTTTACTGAATGTAATTCGGGAACAAGATTAGGGGATGGCTCTCCTGGCCGTGACTGCGGAACGGGATCCACGGGGAACTGGAACTAGCAGACTAGCAGACTGGATTCTCAGGGATCGGGATGCACTTACAGGGAGCTGGCAAGCCAGTCAGAAGCAGGCTCTTTCATCGCATGAAAGGTTCCCGTGCTTATGTCAGCCCATGTGCAAACCTGGTGAAGAACTACAGGAACAGTTTGACCTCTGTAATTGTTAACAATTATAACCAAATATTACCATGGACTCAAGTGATCAAATACTTATTTGACAAAGTAATTCACAAATAAATTGTTAAAAAATCATACAATGTGATTTCTAGATTTTTCATTTTATATTCTGTCTCTCAAAGAGGAAATTCACCTATGCTGAAAATTATAATCCCCTCCATGATTTCTAAGTAAAAGAACTTACATAATCACAGGGTGATCAAATACTTATTGACCTCACTGTACATGTATTTATTTTTCTTTATTAAATTTTTATTTTAACACTGATGGATTATTCAATTTTCTGCAGTCACAGGAGAAATGCACATGTGTGCCTTTAACTGTGTTGTAGCTGTATTGAAGCGGGTCTGTGAGCTCATGGATTGGTTAATTCTCTGTGATGTTGTTGGTAAGCTGTGAAGCGAGTGTTAGTCCTCCACCCAAGCTGACAGGATTATCAGCGTGGGATTGTTATTCTCCCGCAGCTGTCCTGAGCTCCATAATCTCATGCTCCTCAGCCACTGCCCTCAATAATATTGATTGTTTAATATGAAGAGAAAAGGAAACTGAATCTTTCTCCCTATGGCATCCTGTTATGCAACTATTTTAACCCTCTGGCAAGTGCCTATGGAATATGGATGACTGGTATTAGCAGAGCTGTTTGACTGACTCTGATCCTAAACCATCAGGGGCCTCATGTACAAAGACTTATTTGAATTAATACTAAAACATTGCATTCGGACAAAGCTGTAAATTTGCATGCGTAGTAAGAAAATCAGGTGTAAGAAACACTACTTACACGGAATCCCACACATATTCTCTTGTACATTTCTCCAAGTCATGTGGTTAGGTGATTTCATTTGATTAGATCGTAAAGGCTTTTACTGTAAGAAAAAGGCTTATATGTTTAACTACACTTGCATTTTCACAGAGTCTGCCCAACATATCTTATATGTTTACCTTTAGTAGTGTTAGTGCTTATCCAGGGAAATCATAACACACCTTGATTCTGCTGATACTGACCGTGCTCCTATAGGTCCTGTAACTGAGCTGATTTCTGATACTGTTATCTATGTCACAATACTGTAAATATTGTAAATTGGGATTATTTTGTAAAAATTACCAGCTTACAGTGCATTATTCTTACATGAAAGTACAAAGACATTTCTATTTAATAATATTTTTTGCCATTTTGCTAAGTATTGCTGCTAATTCTGCTGCTAGACTTCAGAGCTACAAACAAAAAGCCTTCAATTTCAAAGTGTAAGTATGAGCAAATAAGAAGCCCTCTGCTCTGCACAGGAGACTCTAGACAAGGGCCCTGAGCAGTGAGCACTACAAATACCACACTTGTAGTTTTGTTAGCAGCCAGAAGGTGGTGTACAGGTCATGTTAGGAACGTCTTTCTCCAGCTCAGACAGTAAATCACATCTCATCAGTAAATCACCAAGTCTGCAGTTTTTCTGTCATGGTTGAAGAGGTGACCCACTGAAATCATGCTCCAAGTGATAAAACATTTCTATCCTGATCGGTCGGTGTGTGCTTTGATTAGACTGAAAACAATGTATATCGTATCCTACAATCTTCACAGGCAATAATTAACAACGTTTGAACAGCTGTTATGTTCCAGCACTCTCCATCAAATAGCACATGAGGGAAAAAAATTTGAAGAATCAGCATCAAGACACATTAAAGCTGATGTAGTAACTCAGCACTGCACTTCAAGATGATTTACCCCCATTTATTTGGCATCTCTCTATTCACACACACACACACACACACACACACATGCACAGAGATCTATAGTAACATGTTTATATTAGAAGAATTTAACAAACAACATTCTATATACCACACAAACATTCAGAGGAGATCAGCAGCTCCTGAGCTCTCGTACATAACTTTTTTCACAAGAATGAATTCAGAAACTATTAGGTTATCTGTCTCAGTTCTGCAGTCAGTAAGTGATTTTCTAATGAGCTGATAGTCAGTGTATGTGATTTGAGGCAGACCGGGTCTAGCCTGTTTGACAGGTTTAGTCTGATCAGTTCCCTCTCACTAATCTGAGCCACCCACACCCACACCTCCTCATTCTTACTATTTAGCATGTCCCTCTTTTCATTCTTCTAAGACAGTGTTTGATACGTTCTGCCTTCTTTATCTCGGCTGTCTCTGTCTGTGTGTGTGTGTGTGAGAGAGAGAGAGAGAGAGAGAGAGAGAGAGAGAGAAAGAGAGGGAGAGAGAGAGAGAGAGAGAGAGAGAGAAAGAGAGAAAGCTTGATTCCTTGGTTTCTTTTGAAAAGCAAGAACACAATGGGGTCTTTCTCAGATGGGGTTCTATCTCTATTAAAGACCCTGGGAACACTGCACGGATCCCTAAACCTCCTCTTAAAGGGCTAGAGCACTCTCCACTGGGAAACCTGAGAGCGCAAAACAGGCCCTTGCGTTTTCATGGGAAAAAGGAGGAATCAATTATTCATGAAGGGAATGCGAAACCCGCCCATCCTACTTTATCTGAGTTCACCCAAACAAACTTCACTCATGTTTATCACCTATCTTGAGTCCTGTTTGAACACGCCATACAAACTCACCACAGACACAACCAGCAGAGCGACAGAACTACCCAGAAGAGCTGGGGTAAAAGTTAGTTGAATTGCTGTTAACAAGTAGTCAGTAGTTGTGTTTTTTCAAATGGGTTTCCACAAGTTAATGTCATTTATAAAAATAGCTAACCTTCAAATGTAATTCTAATTTGAAAAACAAAGATCTTTATTTACATCAATAGAAATAAAAAGTGACAAAATCCTGATACATTAACACTTTATGTTAGGTGGCCATAACTACTTCCATAAAAAACAAGTACAATGTGCTTATTGTGGTAATATTGTGTTGTAAAACACAAGGAGTTTTGAAGAGACATTGAGGAGGATACGGGTAGGTTAGGGACAGGTTTGATGGTATGGGTAGGTTTAAGGGTGGGTTAAGGTGTAAGTCATGGGTCAACTATATATCTATATGTTACAGAAATTAAAGAAAGATTTCATTACATGCGTATATATATACAGTTGGTACGGAAAGTTTATAGACCCCCTTACATTTTTCACTCTTTGTTATATTGCAGCCATTTGCTAAAATCCTTTAAGTTAATTTTTCCACCATGCACCCCATATTGACAGAAAAACGCAGAATTGTTGACATTTTTGCAGATTTATTAAAAACGAAAAAGTGAAATATCACATGGTCCTACTGTAAGTATATGTATATATACAATGTAAAACATGTACATACACAATGAGTGCATTGTACAAAATGATTCATTTAAATTTAAGTACATAGTAGTTAACATAACACAGTAGTTAAGACCAATTAATAAAAAGTGGGGCCCATTTACAATGACATGTAATACAATTGACTAGGATGAAACACATGTTTTAATTTTAAGAATATTCTCTCAAACAGATGAAACAGGTTTTTATCAGTAACAAGTTTAGATTTTAATAATCACCAAAGCTAAGAAATAGCACATGTGGATATATAGGGCTTACACACAGTAGTGATCATTTGCGTATATACCAGCTCACTTCACATTCTGTCAGGTGCACTCTGGGATTGCATGCTGGAAGAAAAAAAAGGGCTTTTCTTTCAGACAAGCTCTCTCTGCAAACCTTTAAAAGCCATTTTTAAAGTCTTAACTTAGAACGTTACTCATCCTTAGAAAATCTGAGTAAAATGTAAAGAAAACACGTGCTGTGAGCGTCTGTGTCTTCGTCTCCTATAGTCGGGTTAGTTAAGTGTACTAGTGGTCCTAGTAAAGGGGGTTGTTGTGTGGAGCCGAGAGGGAGGCGCAGGAGGGAGGAGAAAGAAAGAATGGACAAAAGTTGAGTGGAGGAATGTGAGTCTGTCTGAAGGAAAATAAAGGCGTCCTGATGGGAGAGAAGTTTTGGAGGCAAAAGGAAATTCTGACATAAAAATACGCGTCGCGATTCCAAAAACAACACAACTCTGGCTGAGAAAGGGTTTGGGGTTTGTCTTCAGGCGCTTCAACAGCCTTCTTCACGTTCGGGATTATACTGAAAAAAAGTTTTTTAGCTTAAAGAAGGGGGGGAAGGAATTTAAAAAAGTAAGACGGAAAAGAAAAAAAAGGAAGAATTAACTGCTTGCGTAGCTTTTGGACGACTTGACAGCGTTTTTTTCTTCTAAGGAGCGTGTTTTTGCCCCAAAAGAAGCGCTCATCTGTGTAAAGTTTGAGGCGCAGTGTGTGCTGGAGCGATGCGATGCTGACGCGACGCGGCTCTGATTTTCTCTCGACACCGAAGAGGAGCGCCATCATGCCCGGCTCGAGCCTGCTCATCCTCGCGCTGATGCTCGCGACACTGCTGCGCCTCGGCCCCGCGGAGCTGCTGTCAGGTGAGAGATTCAACACATAAAAATGCAAAAAATTAAAAGAAAAAACTGTCATTGTGTTAGATAACAGTTATCACTTCGGAAGCAAAGTATTTCATACAATAAAGTGTAAAAAAAAAAATGTTATGTGTGAAATGACAAAATAAATCGAGTTAAAATGAAGATCAGTTTTGCTAGTTGAACATATCCATAGTTATGATAGACTACAGCTCGTCTTTTTATGTTCACTAAAATCACCCTGACACCAAAGTAAGTTTAAAAATCAGATGAATGTGTGTATTTCTGAAAGCTCGTGTCCGAAATATAATTTTGGATATTATTTATCTTCTGTGCATCTCAATTTGGGGCAGTTGGTGATAATGTAGTTACTCTGAACGTATTTATCTGTGCCACACTGTCTTAGTTGAGGAGAGCTCTGTGTGTTATTACTTTTCAAAACAATAGGACTCACTGTTTTCACCTGACAGAGGAAAAAAGAAATCCACCATTGAAGGTGGGGCCTGGGGTGTATCTGGAGACAAGAATATCTTACATTATCTTAGAAGAACACCCTAGCAATGCCTTAACAATAACATTGCAGGGCCTTAGCAACCAACCAAAGCAACCATATTGCATCATAAAAGAGACTTTAGCGCTGGCAAACAAGGTTCATACTTTGCGTCTGCATTGTCTTGCTCAAGATTATGGCTTTAAGTGATTACCAGTCTTTACATCTGTCTGTGTGATGTGGAAGTGAGTGAGGACTCGAGGCATAATGTGATGTCTGTTCTTATCAGACTCTCTCATCGATCCGCGGGCAGCCAAAACACAGCCTAGAAGCTGGGAATCAGAAGGAATGTGACGCTGAACCAGACAGGGACATGATGGATTGAGTTTAAGGGCAAAGGGACGGATGAGGCCATCGATTTAAAAACAATAGAATAAAAAGCCCCGGGAGGAGACTGAGACTGAAGAAGTGAGAACATAAAGGAGGAAAGGAAGAGAAATTTGTGTTAGTCTGGTGATAATGCTAATGATAATGAAGAGGGATGTTTGTGCGGCCGCTGGTTAGTAGTTGTCGATTTTTTACCAGTGATGATTGACATTTTACAACACCTTACAACAGAATGTTAAGGAGAACAGCCAGCTCTTATTCATTATTCTTAGGTATTACTACGTAACATATAATAATGTGCAGTTTGTTCTTTGGATCAATGCAAAAATGTATAATATCTAATATCTAAAATGTAAACATCATACAAATTTACTGCTAAAAGAAACACAACATATTCGTTGCAAACTTTAAAAGATCTTTGATAGTTGCATTTTCACAAACATATAGATACATTTTAGATCCCTAAACCCAAATCCTAAAAATAAACACTTAATATAGAATACAAAAGTAACATATAGATGGACAGTGGGACCTGCAGTGACAATTGTACGCTGTAAAAAAAATCACTGCCAATATTGAAAAAATCAAGGCAACACATTGCATTCAGATCTTTATGTTTTCCCAAAGAGATATCCCGGGGTTAAATGAACACTCTCAAGTGTTCACACTATAGAGTGTCAAAAACACTGAAGCAGTGTTAAAGCTATTGAGATAATTAAGTGATTATTTAAGTGATGATTGACCATTATTGAAGACACCTGATGCTACAAAGCTGAAACACCTAAGAAGAAAATCACTATTTCTGTGTCCCCATTTTAGTGGTCAGTGTTTACTTTAGTTGGGCTCTTGACCCTTAACTTTTTAACTTTACTTTTTGTTTGTCTGTTGTAGCTCAGTTATCAGACAGACATTTGCAAAAAGCAAGAGTCTCTAAGTGCTAATGGTTGTGTTCAGATATAACCATTGTTTACAGAAGAGTGTAAACTTTCTTTATTGATTATAACATCTTGTGATTGAATCTGTGTTTCAGTGTTTCTTATTCAATGCTATTATTGAAAAAGGGGGGAAAAAATCTTTGTTCAATTGGACTCAGACATCAAGAATCAGTGTATGAATCTCAACAATGGTGATAAACAGTATATTCAAATAAAAGAAGTTACAAAGACAATTCTGCTAATAATTTATTCATGCTGCAATGCATGATGGGAGCCATGGATGAGTTTTGATCGGCTACGACTTTCTTTTCCGATGGTCACCATTGTTGTGATTTTCACGCTGATTCTTGAAGACTGTGTGTCCAAGCTGATATAATTTTTTGCTTATTAATCATGAACAAAGCATTTGTAGATGTATTTATAAACTGCTTACAGCTCATACAATTATATTATTTTAATTCAAATTTTTTTATTTCAATTATTTATTTTTACCTAAAACAGTGTTTAACTTTTGTGAGCAAACGATTTTCTATCATGACCATTACAGCACCACCTATTGGTCAAAGAGCAATCACACAATAAATACTTCAACAAAGATTTTGGAAACTGCCTTGCCTGCTATATTCACCAGGAACACTATGTACAATTAAATATCTGTAAATTATCTGCCACTTCTGTGCTTGGTAAATATCAATTTACAGCTAACATTAAGAACCGTTATTATTATTTTTTTATTTAATGCAGTGCAGCAAATGACAACATATACATCTACATGTCTGGTCTGGGAACTGAAGGCGGGTTTGAATTTCCTGAGAAGTCAGTAAGTATAAATACATGATACATGTGCATGTGTGTGTACAGTATGTGCAGCTTTCACACATTTTTTGACCTCATGCAAAACTGCCAATATCTTGGATTCCAGGTGGAAATAAATATTGACAGCAAAATTTCACAGAGAATCCATTTAGTTGAAATGTAAAATATAAAAACTAAAATATATAAAATTTATTAGTAGCAGCTGTAATAGTAGTAAAATGTATATGTAGCTTATGGATACACAATTATTGCAATGAAAAAACTTTGTTGATAATCTATCATCTTAAAATATTTACCCTGTTTATAGGATAAAATGATTCATTTAAGACTTCAGATTTAAATACATGAATTAAGGACAGCACCCGTTGTGTTTAACCTGACATCCTACTTTCAGACCATTCATTCAGATTTTCATTTCAGCTTCTTCCCGATGAATTCATTGGAGCAATCAACAACATGCATTTTGAAAATAAATTTGCAGAGGTATGGGGTGACACATTACTACGAGGAGTCATTTGTTAACACTAGTTAATGGTTTTCTTCTTCGTTACTTCTGTTTGTTAACATCGTGTCTTCAATAATGGTCAATCATCACTTAATTAATCACCTAATTATCTATTTAACTTTAACACTGCTTCAGTTTTACTTTTTTAACACTCTGAGTGTGATTTATATAAACACTGGGACAGTTGATTTAACACCGGGGGGGTTGCTGTGTAGTGATTTTAATAATGTATTAGCAAATGCTAAAATTAGCATTAATTAATATTCATAAATGTTGTAGAAGTATTGTTCGTTTTTAGTTGTACTGTTGTTTACTAATGTTAACTAAGGAACCTTATTGTAAAGTGTTACAAAGGTATGTATTCATTTATTGATTATTTATTTTGTTGATTATGTATTTTCTATATATGTCTATATAGTCTACAGAGAGTGTGACGAAGCACCTGTCTGGCACCGCTGAGGGAGCAGCACTATATACACACACATATACACACATTCATTCACTTCTTTCTTCCTATTCCCTCTCCTTACCTGTTGCATCCGCGTCAGTGAAGCGAGTGGACATTTTTCCATAACACAGTTTTCATCGTCTCATACCCACACACATGAATCGTGTCTTGTTTTCGTCCGCATGACTTCGTCCAAGTGTTTGTTTGTTTGTAAGGAAGTAGTCTCAGCCTCAGACGTCACGTCCACGGAGAGTTGGCTAAACGTCTGATGCATACGGTACACTTTTCTGGAAACGCTTCAGAAATGTCGAAGTCGTCATCTGACTGGTTGAATTTGAGTGGATTTCCGCGGGGGCGAGTGCCGCGTAGACGTGAGATAGTTGTGCTTACGTGAGTGACAATGAACGTTTATCAAAATCGGTTAAACGTTGGATTCTCAAATGTATGCCGACAGGATTTGGAAAGAGTATTATTTTCCAAGCCTGGCCGACCCCTTGTCAGCATTTAGAAGGATTCCCAGCAGATCCAATTCTACTAGTTGTGTGTCCCCTCCTATCTATGATGGAAGATCAGGTGAAGTACCTAACTGAGAAGACTTATTTCTTGTTTTCTTCTACTTCGTTGACTTGCTATGCTGACTGGCTTGTTGCACGCTGGTCTGTTGTTGTGGGGACATTTCCCAAACCCCGAAACGTGACGCTGAATGAAACAAACTGTGATTGGTTGCTTGACATGTCAGTCAAATGGCCTTATGGGCGGGCCATGACCAAAGCAAGCAGCTATGAATTCCAGAACTTCAGCCGCCAGTCTGAAGGTCTGGCTACGCGAGACTAGGAAGTAGTCGATCTTTCGGTGGGTGAACGCTGCATTGGCCAAACCAAGAGCAGACGGCGGCGCCTACTTTTAACGCCACAGAGTGGGACGCACCGGCGCAGTGCCACCAGAAGTCGGCGAAACCATTGTCAGTTTGTGATGGAGAGAGTGTGAATTATGTGTTAGTTGTCTACATGTTTATGTGTTTTAATAATTATGAATATGTGTTTTATTTGAAGAGTTAAGGGTGGACACATCAATCCTTAATGTAGATTAAATGAATGTCTTACAGTGTTGATGCAAAACGGTTTTGGTATACCTGAGAACTTACCTGCTGATAGAATTGTCAATGAAGGGGCGGAGGCTGGTCTATAAAATGGGAAGCCAGACTCCCAGACAAAGCTTCGTGACCAAGTTGTGAGAGGGTTACTGTGGACTACCTGGACTTTTGGCAATGTAAATAAACCACCCTTGCCCCGAAAGTGCTAGCGAGTAAGCCATCATCTTTTGTTTTTTTCTTTCTTCCGGACTCACTACGTCACATCCACACGGATCCGGTGTTTTAGGAGACTGAAACCGCTATTTTTTGAAACCGGGTCCCAAAGTGGATAAATCTGAAA
>JAUCMU010000027.1:5770926-5787247 GCA_032275025.1 Enteromius treurensis | reverse complement strand
TGTTATGTGTTTTTATGTGTGTTTTCTGTAACTTATAATGATGGAGAAATTAGCTGTGTGTCATCTGAAAGTTTTATAAGATAGATTAGGTCAGTTTTGTATTCTGCGCGCGATGCTATGAAATTATTTGAAACAGATACGATCATGTGAATCTTCGTCTTCTGTTGTTTGCTAGTTTTTGCGCATGTACAATGAATCCACAGAAAACAAATAGTACTATTTTTAACGTGTCACAGGCGCTTATGCTTTCTAAATGAATTCAATTCCAATTTAAATTAATGTTGTCAGTTAACGGTTAATAATCGGTGAACGAGCGTCAGTTGTCAGTTATAACCGAAATGAACATCCCTACTTGTAACCCAAAGGTCGCGTGTTCGAGTCCCAGGTCCGGCAGGGATTGTGGGTGGTGGGAGTGAATAACCAGAGCTCTCTCCACCTTCAATGCCACGACTGAGCTGAGACCCTTGAGCAAGGCACCGATCTCCCAACTGCTCCCCTGACGCCGCAGCACTGACTGCCCACTGCTCCGGGTGTGTGTTCACGGTGGGTGTGTGTGTGCGTGGTTGTTTCCTTCTCACTGCTTTGTGTGTGCACTTGGATGGGTTAGACGCAGAGCAAAAAATTCCTAGTATGGGAAGGCTGGGTACGCTGGATTGTTTACATCTAGCTACCAATCAGGCATTGGTGTGACTTGCCTGGAACGCTACAGTCGTTAGTCGTGGTTTAAAGTCGTGACTTATGGGCTCAAAAACCTACCTGGAACACAGCGTAAGATGACATGTCCACAAATACACTTCGTGTCTCACAGCAGTTTGAAAGTGAAATGTCTCAATTTTCTCAGAAACAATTAAAGGTGATTTTTTTATTACATTGGTAATTTCTCATCACATGTACAACTAGCTAAAAGCTAAAAGCAAGTTTACTAGTGTAAAATAAATTTATTTCAAATACATTTATTTAATACTAAGTATACAACAAATCCATTTAAATATATTATGTAAAAAAAATACTTTGCCGTTCTCATTTTAGTATACTTCACTAATACTAATTTTGTGCTTAATGCACTTTAATTGTGCAGAAGCAGTGCTGATGTCCAACTAAAGATGTACTGTAACTGTGCTAAAGTGGAACTACTGCGAGTTAACTTTATTGCTTAAAGATCAAACACTCCTTGACAGGGACATGAACACACTTTGTACAATTAATATTAAGAAATGTGGATTGTGTCCAAGTAGTACTCCAAAAAAACGTAGAATTACCATTTTTACACGCAGTGCAGATGTGATGGATACAAGTCTTTACCAATCAACAAATGACTCTTGTAATCATGATTAGTGTGAAATGAATCAATAGTTTTACTGCCTCTATTGTTCATTTTGTCCGAATAGTTCAGTGAAATGTGTGCATAGGTTTGTTTGTTTTTTGGCTAAATGTGGTTACAGTAGCATATTTCCAGCGACCCAGCGTTATTTCAGTTTGAAGGAGGATGTTCAGTTGTGGCGCTCTGTCTGTGTTTTAGTTCCGGACTCTGCTCCAGACAATGTGACAGTGTTGATGAATGGAACAGAAGTGCTCTTGAGATGGTCAGAACCTCTGGGAAAGATGAACGGTCAGCTGCAGGGATACCTGATGGAGTACAGTGCTCCTAACACAGAGCAGGTGACCACACTGCTTTCAGATTTACACTCCTCCATCTCTGAAGAGTTACCAAGTCTAGATCTCTAGACAGCTGTATGAGTGTGTCTGATTACTGTGTTGTTTCTGATGGACTGGTCAGCAGGTTGTGGTGGACACAGGTCTGGAAACAGAGCTGTTTGTCAATCTCTCATCTCCGCTGTCGAACGTCTCCTTCAGAGTGTGTGCCTACACCCGAGCGGGGCCGGGGCCCTGGACGGCCCTCCAGACCATCAGTCTCATCCCTGCAGGTATAAGACAGTCGGAGACCACATCAAGATTTGCACAGCTCAGACAGACACACTGACAGTTAATAATCTCTTTCCTTGCAATGTTTTACAGAAACGGGGCAGTCCAGAGGTGAGTGGCGCACACACACCACTGCCTATTGACTTGCAAATGCTTTTATATTGATCTAATTTTGTTCTACCGTGATGCTTACCATAAACCTAACCCTCTCAGAAACCTCTGTGCATGTGTATGTTTTAATGAAGATGTCATTTTCTGTGGGGAAGACTCATTTCATCCCACAAAAATAGGTCCCACAGAAGATACAGAAGTCAAGTTTTCCATTTACTTCCCTTATTTAGATTCCCTTGTTGTTTGTCTGCCGTTGCTGTCTCAGAAAAAAAAAGGAAGAAAAAGACAAATGAGGGCAAGAAAGAAACAGGAAGAAATGAGCTGAGTAGGAGGCATTTTAGGATGTTCTCTAGAAGTAGCAGGCCCTGCTGTAAATATGGACTGTCCTGCACTGAGGTCATTTTAATGAGCTAATTCTACCAATGACCAGCTGAAAAACACACACATCCACTCTCTGCATGTCCCCTATATAGTGCACAAACTTTAACTAAGCTGTTCAACCACAGAAAGACAAACTGAGGGTACTCTTTCAAAGGGAACATGGAAAGGACGGGACCTGAGAGTGTGAACCGGACACAAGAGCAAGAACTATAAACTAAAAGTCTATAAGATTATACCCGTTAGACTAATTTCCGGATAGAGCTGCACACTGCAGTGCTTCTTGTTTCCCCTGTATGATCTCATTCAGCTGTCTTCCTCTGAAGGTATCTTGAGCGCTCCAGCGTTCTCCTGGCACTGGTGGTACGTGGTCATGGCCATCACCGCCGCCGTGTCTCTAGCCGTGCTCCTGGCCGTGTACATGACCAGACTGAGGAGGAAGGAGACACGCTTCGGGTGAGTACTAACCAGAGATCTTTTTTACTGCTATTGAACCTAACTGGAAGATGAACAGGCGTACGTGAACTAGAGAGACTAAGTTGTCTATGATCGTAAGCGTGATGTTAATCCGGCACTGGTCATCTGTTCTGGATGCTACTTTCTAGCATCTCCTCATAACTCTACATGAGATGAGAGCTAACGGACAGGAACCAGACGGCACAAAACTCTCTTCTTTATGTGACGAATTTCATTCTCTTTAGTAAAATAAAGTACTGAGAAGTGTTAATATTGGTTACATTCTCCTAAATATAAGTAACTTTGTAACCTCCAAACAATACACCAGTGTAGGTTGTTCGTCCAAATCCCTGAAATACGACCCATCAGAGCATATTCTACAATTGCACCTCTATTAGTTACAGAACATTTTCATATTAATGTTTTGTACTCTTTTATCTGCGGTAATCATGTGATCATAGGTTAGTTTCCCGAGAACATTTCACAGTGTAAAAGTCCACACATTGCATTTAAATGAACACGGAATTTTGATTGGTAATGACAGTCATATGTCATTTCATGATGACAGGCGCAACATGACACTGTCATTATTTTTATGCCTGCTAGATGGCGCTTAACTTTAAAACGGAAAAACAGGTCATAATAAGGTGTTCGCACAAATGACACAAGACAAGTTTAGTTTAACATTAGAAAAAACATAACTGAATAAAGAAATGAAAGATACTAAGAGGTAGTGCTCATGTGAAGTGTGTGTGTGTGTGTGTGTGTGTGTGTTGTACAGCGAGGCGTTTGAGCCCATGATGGAGAGCGGAGAACTCGTCGTTCGGTACCGAGCTCGTCGAACCTACAGCCGGCGCACAACAGAAGCCACGCGTGAGTCTGATTACATCACCTGAGTCTTGACCTACTCACACATGTACAGCTGGAACCAGATCAGGATCACCTGCTGGAAACTCTCTGGAGGATGTTCACGATTTCCTTTACCTAATTTACAAGAGTTTTTTTATTAATTCAAAGTTTAAATACATGACTTTCATCTTATTGTTAGTAAGCTCCAAGTTCAGCTGCAGTATCAGTGATAGAGTCATGTCTCTCAGGAGATGATCATAACTCTGATCCTGGAGAGACAGTCTTATGAGTATATTTGATGACAGAAGATTTGTCAGACTCTCTTCTGCAAACACCTGAGGTGTTTTCACTCCTGTTTGACAGAGCTGTGAAGTAAATGAGCGTGCTCTCTTGAGCTGCTATCACATTTCACCCTCATCACACTGCCAGGGACAGTTTGACACTAATGTGCCTCGACATGCTGGAGAAACACAACTAGATAGAGAGAGAAACAGCTTTTATTCCATAGGCGTAATGTTTTCATACTGTACAAAATGTATTTTCAATCTCCTTCCTCTAACCCTACACCTGAACCTCCAACCCACACGAAACTATTTTACACTTCATCCTGTATGATTTATTAGCTTGTTTCCTCATGGGGTCCAACATTTACTGGTCTTACTATCCTCGTGGGGACATTTGGTCCTCATAATGTAGTGAATACACACACACACATTCAGGTGCACACACGCGCTCACACACACACGTCGCGTGAAACTTGCTGGTGTAGATTCTTGTTGAAATCGTCATAAAGTCACAGCTGGAAGTAATAAACCTCAGCAAACAAACCCATACAGTATGCTGGTATTTCTGTACATCTCATGATTGTAAACAACTTGTATTATAATGTTGTCCAGCTTCTTATAGAGTGCTACTGCTTTAGCATCAGTATTACGTTTACACAACACACTCCTTTCATAAGCTTTGACCTGATGCAGCTAATATGAAATGAAAACATAATCTAGCTTAATGTGAATTTTAGATCTACAGAAAAACTTTGAACAAATTCCTAGACATTAATGTAGTTGAGCTCTGAAGCTGAAATATTCATTTAACATCAGGAATAAACATCCATCACAGTTCTGTTTTCAGACCACCAGAATATGGTCTCCTTTTTATTATTTAGTTTGTTATTATTATTAAAATATTACTCATCAAAAGTATTTTCAACTTTCACATGGAAATTCTCTCCATTAAATTTATTCCCATAAAATAAATTTGACTTTCATTTATTTTTAAAGCATCTGTGATTTTGTCATCTTAATAGAAATAAAACACAATTGTCTCTTCAAAAATGCTTGGATCTCATGGGAGTAACATGATAAGCAGGTTCTTGTAAACTCACTTGAGCTAAAGCGAGCATAAACAAAACTAATAATGTATTCAGCGTGGACTGATAGCAGCTGACTTCGGTTGATTGTGTCACTTGATGATCGTATTACAGTACAGAGAGGAAACCGCTTTATACCAATGCCAAAAGCAGGTTTTTCTCTGAAGAATACAGTTTTTTGTAATGTTGTTGCGTCTGAAATCGCATGCTAACCTCTCAGGTGACCTGTTGTTGTCTCAGTGAACTCTCTGGGGATCAGTGACGAGCTGAAGCAGAAGCTGCAGGACGTGATGGTGGACAGACACAAGCTGACCCTGGGAAAAACACTCGGGGAAGGTGAGCACTGCTGAAGGACACAGGGATCTGTCCGCTGATGACCAGAGTGTAACGCTGTGTGTGTGTGTGTGTGTGCGCGCAGGTGAGTTTGGCTCGGTCATGGAGGGTCTGCTCTCTCAGGAGGACTCTGTGCTCAAGGTGGCAGTGAAGACCATGAAAAGTGAGTGGACAGCGTCTCTGAATGCACCTGCAGTCCTTCTCCTCAGACTAACCTGTGTTCTGATGGGTTTTGTACAGTCGCTATCTGCACTCGCACTGAAATGGAAGATTTCCTGAGAGAGGCGGCGTGCATGAAGGAGTTCGATCATCAGAATGTCATGAGGCTTCTGGGTAAGAGCGAGCACTATAACAATAAAGCAGAAAAAATAAAAAGTACAAGAGTTTTACTTACAGTAAGACTTTCCTTCATCAGGCAGTCAACTGTCTTCAGCATTTTAAACTGTAGGTCAGGTTAGCTTAGATGCTCTGAAAACACATGAAAACAGTTATATATTAATATTTACACATAGAATTATTAAACTACATCGTATTCAACAGCTGAGACTGCTTTAAGTATAGAAATAAGGACACAAAAGAAAAAGAAAAACAAACATCAGCATGATTACATTACATCCCCATGAAGCCGTTGTTTACAGTGAATTTATAAGAGCTGAGGGGTGTCGTGAAGCAGAGTCTCTCTTAGCTGTTCTAAAATCACTGTAAACCATGGCTTTACAATGCTAATAGAGCAGTTATTCCATGTAAGGTTTTACGAAATAAAACAGAGCAAAAACGATTTTTGGTTCTTCCTCCGAGCAAAGTAGTTCCTCAGAAACGGCTGTGGTTGGAACACAGTGGTTGCCAAGCAACACACAGACGTAAACAAGGGTGTTTGTTCGTAGAGTATTTTACATCGGGTTTGAACATGGCTAAACCAATCAGAATCAAGGAATTCCAGAGTAAAACAGAATATTCAGATAGAAATATTTACTTTATTGAGTGATTACAGAAAATGTGAAAAATCTGAATGCTTGATATTTGTTTCCCTGAGGTCTGGAAAGTGATCACTGTATATTTTAATAATGTACTGTACAGCAGTGAATCATGCACAATGAGAATACTCCTTAAGAAAGCAGACAGTGTTGGTTTGGGCTCAGACTGGATGATGAGTGATGGTGTGTGTGTGTGTGTGGCAGGTGTGTGTCTGCAGACGGTGGAGAGCGAAGGCTATCCGTCTCCTGTGGTCATTCTTCCCTACATGAAGCACGGAGACCTCCACAGCTACCTGCTGTACTCCAGACTCGGAGACACACCAGTGGTGAGTGAAGCGCTGGAGAGACATTAGAGACAGACCAGAGCCGAGAGAAACACACTAACAGGGCAGATAAAACAGACCGAGACCAGGAGAGCATTTCTGCATTGATTAACACTAAAAGAGGGGCAGTTCTCTTTTAAAACAATAGTTACTGTCTAAAAGAAGTGTATGAACATCAGCCCGTCACTCATGAATGTGAGCAGTGTGAAGGAAGCGAGGCCGTGATGCAATCACGCTGGATGATTCAGTCCAGATTTGATTGATGACTGGTTAGTTTTGTGGTTAGATGCACATCCTCACGGTGAGAGTTGTGAAACTCCTTTTGTAATCATAAATGAAGTTCCTCTAAAGCACAGACGTCAGGCTCATTCTCTCGCAGAAGTGTGTTTTCTGTGATTTCTGTTCAGAGCAGAATATAGGAAGGTCTCTGGCACCACCTACCTGTCAAAGCCAGAAAAACAGCCCATGTTAGCTTAAGATGCATTAGCTTCTATTAAATTCTCTTGTGTTTGTAATATCTCTGTCTGCTTGGTGTAGTACCTGCCCTCTCAGATGCTGGTGAAGTTCATGACAGATATCTCCAGAGGAATGGAGTACCTGAGCAGAAAAAACTTCATCCACAGAGACCTGGCCGCTCGAAACTGCATGTGAGTGCTGATGGGAGACAAACACTGCTCGTGCTCACTACAAAGATCCACATACACTATACTGATCGGAGCGTTGTTTTGATAACCAGGTTAAATGAGAACATGAATGTGTGTGTGGCGGACTTCGGCTTATCCAAGAAGATCTATAACGGAGACTACTACAGACAAGGACGCATCTCCAAGATGCCGGTGAAGTGGATCGCCATCGAGAGTCTGGCAGACAGAGTGTACACTACTAAGAGCGATGTGGTAAGACGACCTCCAGTTAATAAACGCAGTGAAGGACGTGTGTCTGACGAGCATTACAGTAAGACAGCTTACAGAGCTCATAACGGACATTCATGCATGTGCCTGGTCTTATGGAGAATTACACCTTACTCCAAACATGCTAAAATATAATGACTTGCTACACGTCTGAAACCATATAGACTGTTGATTTACGTCTACTGCTGTCTTTCTCAGCATTCATACTGTTCATGAAGGTGCCTGTGTGTGTCCTGCAGTGGTCATTCGGCGTGACGATGTGGGAGATCGCGACTCGAGGTCAGACGCCGTACCCTGGTGTGGAGAACAGTGAGATCTATGACTATCTGAGGCAGGGCAACCGTCTCAAACAGCCTCCAGACTGCCTGGACAGCATGTGAGTATGCCTAGACTGGGGTTAACGTGTGTTTAACCTCTGGTTAACTTTCAGCCTCACATAAGCATTGCTTTGAAAGAAGTAGCTCTGCTGGTCTATGAATTCATGTAGAAGGAGCCCATGAGGTGCTAGAATCAGCAGACGTTGCCTGAATGTGATTGAGATGTCATCACAAAGGCTTCTGTTACTGAACTGATAACACAGATGTGTAAAAGAAAAACTCACCCTCATATCATTCCAATCCTTCGTTCGTCTTCAGAACACAAATGAAGATATTTTTAGTTACAGCAACACAACTGAAATGATCCAGATGCAGAAACGTAGTAAAAGCATCAGTCAAACAGTCCATGTGACATCAGTAGAAGACAAAAATAACATAATTTACTCAAAGTTATGTCTCTTCTCTCTCAGATACTCGCTGATGTTCTCCTGCTGGCTCTTGAGCCCGAAGGACAGGCCCAGCTTTGAGACCTTACGCTGCGAACTCGAGAAGGTCCTGGAGGATCTTCCCAGCCAAGACCCGGATGAGATTCTCTATGTCAATATGGATGAGACCTCGGGAGAGCTGGGGGCCGTGGGGGGCCGCGACCCCATGATGGGGCTCCCGTGCACTCTCGGGGCCCTGAAGGGCTCGGGCTCCGTGACCACCGTAGAAGTGCATCACCCCAACCGCTACGTGATCTGCCCCCAGCATGAGAACCAGCGGCTCCTCAACACCGACTCCATGGAGAGCCTGAGCCTGTCGGGGCCCGGTGCCCAGCCCTCGTCCTGCTCCACCCCTGTGCCTCCCTCTGAAGCGCCGTCCCCGGAGGACCGAGACGAAAGGAAGAGATCGCCGTGGCAGTGACAGACTCACTGACAGACATAGACTGCCTCTCCAGGAGAGCTGAGCTGATGCTCCTGCCCCTTCTTTTTGCACAGACACACACACTCCAATACGTCTTTATGCTTTTCAGACAAATGTTTGCTTTTCTTTCCAAATTGTCCTTTATATCCAGTGCGAGTCTTGAGAAATCCAATCAATCATAGTTTTTGTCTTACTCTCTGTCGTGATTAACAATGCTCTCATTTCTCAGGAAAAAGTCATTTGCGTCTCTGGAGCAGAGGCAGTCATAAGAGCGGAGGCGTATTTGTAGCAACAGATAACATTATATGAAAATATCAAAGTTATACATTAATATTGTATACCAAAAATCATAAGGATATTGAGTAAGTATCATGTTTCATGAAGATATTTTGTAAATGTACTACCACAAATTTATCAGAACGTCATTTTTGATTAATATTATGCATGGCTAAGAACTTTATTTGGCAAATTTTTAAAACAATTTCCTCAATATTTAGATTATTTTGCTCCTTCAGATTAGAGGGGTGTCATTTCTAAAGTGTGCGTACTTTTAGGTTTGATCGTAGAGTGCGCTTTGACGTGGAAAAGTGTTTAGCGTCCCGTGAGGGTCTGAGCAGACGTACACACTTTTTATTGTCGGAGTATGGCAGGTTTTTGAAAAAGTAAGCTCTTCTTGCGGCTCGCTGCTCTAAATTCTGATGATTGGTGATACAAGCGGAGAGCTAAACCATTCATTGATTTATAGATTTCACGGGCGTGTTTTCTGTTCGTTCGTTCGTTCATTCATTCTATGATACGTGTATACATTCAATTTTCACGATCAAATTTAGGATGTTTTTTTGTGCAACATTTTGTAAACAAGGCCCCAGATTTTCAGACAAATATTGTCCTATCCTAATAAACCATACATCAATGGAAAGATTATTTATCATTTTCCCTTATGACTTATAGTTTTGTGGTCCAGGGTCACATTTGTCTGTCCTGATTGATAAATGATTTGTGCAGCAGATACGTTGTGGATCGTACTGAAGCGGTTCACACTGCACTGATCTTCACTCACCAGCAGTTTTTTGGAAATCACTGACAATGGCTGAAAATGCAAGGCGTCCTGCAACGGGAAATGTGTTCTGACTGGAAATGACATCAGCGATGACCTACAGCCAATCAGAGAGCACGGTACAGGCCGAAGGAGAGTACAGAAGTGTTGTGTGCACACTACAGCATCGAGACGGTATGCTGGAAAATCTGACTCTGAAAATCATGCAGTGTGCTGCATCAGTACGGCTTGTGTAGGAGGTGTATTACTTTTTAAAGACCTTTACCATTTAGTTTAGAAAGCATGGGAGTGGGCTTTTGTTTATTGGTCCAGAAAGCAAGCACCAAAAATACCACAGTAACCACAAACTCATGGAACTGTCCTAAAAGCTACTGTACACTCTGGTTCCAAAGAGTGCAACTGAAGAACAGTTTTGGGCTTGTCTTTCAGTCATCAGTTCTCTGGTCTTTGAATGATCTGAAGAAGCTTTTTTCATCATGAAGATGCTTTTGTTTAACGGAAAGATTCCACAGATTTTAAAGGTTCTTAATGAAGGCCCATAGGAGCTCATTTTTAAGAGTGTGTTTGCAGTGGCAGAGCTGTGGAAAATGAGCAACAAATCACATATGCTTTTATCACATTACTCCGGGTTAAAACCCACGAGTCCGAGGGTCAGAACACCTCCACCAGTCTTTCAGCTGGAATCTGACCACTCAAAGCCCTTTCCTGTAAGCTCAGAGTACAGTTAGCTTTCCGCTGATATTAATCACACTATATGTTCATCATCAACTCAGGAGATGCTTGGGTTTACTGACCAATGACACAAAGGTCAGATTGAGCTAGCTTGACACTGCCAGTTTCTGGAACGGGACAGAACAGGTCAGAGTTGTTCTCTCTCTAGTCTCCTGACCAGAGAAACACACGGTGGACGCGGACAGTATCGTGTGAGGTTCAGACCCTCAGAGATCTGTGATCTTCAGACACACTCTCTCTACGCTCCAGGTGTGTTCACACACGTCTCTGAGCAGGGTTTTTAACATTGATCTGAGACCAGTTTTGTGGTTTCTCTTGAGGTTTAGAATAGAAAGACCCTGCCCCAGACTCAAGCACAGTGTTTTCCTTCTTTCAATGTTTTTGTACTTTTTATATTTTGCACTAATCATTGTATTGTTTGTATTTCTTTGTTTATGCATATTTCTTTTTTTACCTGACAACACAATGTCATGATGTACATTTACCTTAATATTAGCAGGTCGTGATGGTATTAAAAAGGCTGTTTCAAAATAAGTTCAAATACAGCTTATTGTTGTTTTACAATTATTTTAGAATATGTTTAGCATTTTAATTATGGTCATGTGATGAAATAATTTCTTCCTAAATCTAATCTGAAATAAACACTTCGAAACAAAATCATTTACATCTTTGGCAAATATTTGCTATGGTCTTTTTTCTGTAATGTGGTACTAAGATTGTCTGAGGTACATTAATATACGACGGACAAAACTGTTTATTATCATTTTTAATGACACGCGAGATTGGATGACAGATGGTTTAGTCTAGAAATGATGTGTTCATCTGTGATGGATATTTCTGCTCATGAAAGCATGTTGTTTTGCCGGTGATGATCAGGTGGAGAAGAGCACTAGGTGTGCGGTGTAGTAAAGCTGAACATTCAAAGACAAGCTTTGTATTCACTATTGACAGAAGCACACTTCAAAGTGCCTTTGAAAGCCAGTATTTTGCCTTAAAATGGCTGAGTTTACGCTGCACATGTGGTTAGCTTTAGGTTTGTATGTCTAATGTTGTCTTGCTAACATCAGTGTCATTATTGTGATTTTGATACAGTATGCTTTGAATTAAAATAAATACTACCTGCACAATTGATGTTTTGTATGTGATTTGTTAAGAATGCAGTTAAATGTTACATTACGTAAAAGAGACTAAATCTGGACGAATGAAAACACATTGCTTTGGTTCAATATGTTGTAAACCGTTTGGAAATTAAATGAATAACTGGTCTAATGTATAGAGAAAACAATCTCTTGAGTGTGTTCATTTCTTCAGATGCAGCGACGGCCTTCAGCAGATCAGATCCAATAGGTCTGTCTTATTTAGAGCCCAAACTCAGTCTTCACAGTGCTGTTTGGGAGGCAGACACCATCTTTACTCGTGTTATTTAAAGAACACCATTGTCTATCGTTATCTTCCAGCAAAGCTCAGATCTGAGAGCTCAGGAATGATTTCAAGAGGCAGAAATAAGACCACACATTATGGTGTATTATACTTTATTAAATATAAGAGCTGCCAATTTGGATTTTCATGAATACATTAAATTTGTTAGCAGTAGGAACCTGTTTTGCAGATCTGTCAGTGTTATGTTCTGGCTTAATCTGAAGGTTTGGTTAAGATGATGTATGAGAATGTGTGCTTTTCCTAATGTGAGTTATTATATGCTCAAGGATAGGCAGCAATTGTTTTAGGTGCATTTATTGATTGTTTGCATTTCTGTGTGTGTGTGTGTGTGTGTGTGTGTGTGTGTGTGTGTGTGTGTGCAATACACATGTGTCCAGAGAAATGATTCAAAAGCTGATGAATATTTGCTACATAATTTAGATATGACTTCTCTAGCGTAAATCTTTAAAAACATGTCCATCTGACCGCAAAATCGTATTTTTGTTTTCTTTCATTTGCAATTTATTTTTATTTGCATGAAGAAATCCTATTTTAGTTCAGTATTTCATTCATTTATTTTCATTGAGGTAATGCATATTTAATAGAAAACGTTACTACAGTTGCCATGAAAAAAAAAAAAACATTGGTCCTAAAATAGGGGTCAAGTTTAAAAAAAAAAAAAAGGCCTTATTGTCTGCTTTAAATTCTGGGGTAAAATATGTCCGGACATGTTCTCTCCCAGCGATATTCATTATTACAAATCATAGAGGTCTATTAAGTCTTTAATTAATACAGTCACAAGATCTTGTCGTCTTAGTAAGTGATATGAGTTCCTCGTGGTGTTTTTGGGGACTGGTGTGTCATAAAAAGTACTTTGATATACCCCTAATTTATTTTAAAAATTAATCAGTATTGATCATATTATAGAATGACATCTTAATATAATAAAGAATCTCTCTCTCTACACTCGCTCGCGTAGTTTACACAATTTCACAGACTTGACTTAAACAGTCCCAGAACAGCTATCCACACTCAAACGTCTCAAACGTGCACTCAAAAAGGGTCAGAGGGTACCAAATCCTCCGAGGTGGTGTGTGTGTGTGTGTGTAGTCTCATCAGTATCATCAATACCTCTTCTGTGAGACCCTCGAGAACGAGCGCTGATATCACTCTGTGTTTAGATATGGCTCACTTCAGGAGGGATATATCATCAGAGAAGTCTCCGGCGCCCAGCGGATGAAGGCAGCGTGTAAAACGCCACTGACAGACCATGAGGCACAGCGGCAGCATAAACAGGGCACAGATGCCTGCCATAATGTAGGCGATGGTCATTAAAGTGGACTCGTCGGTCTGAGGGACGTTATAGCCGCAGTCCTCCAGGTCCACGCCGTGAAAGGGCCCCTCCACCGCCGCGGTGCGGAACTCATCGTGGACTACATTAACAACAAGATAGTGACGTGTCAGTCATTAATCAGTGACGCTCTCATTACTCTAACTCATTACTAAAACACGCTGGATGTCTGTCTGTTTTTTAAGCTGCATGTAATGTTTTTGCATTCTAGCATTAATTAGAATTAATGAGTGTCCAGTTCTCTTCCCAAACCGCCCCGCCCACAAACTCTATGTAGCTACCAGTTTAGCCCCACCCACCAATTATACATCACCGCCTGTTTAGCCCCGCCCACCAATGTTGTGAATATGCATGTAGTGTAAAAGAGCATCAAAGGCAGGTCTATGCAGAAACTAAACGATAAAGATGCTCTGAAGACATCAAGATCCCAACGTTACAACAACATACGGTAACACTTTATAATAACTACACAACATGAATGATTAGATAAGTATTAGTAAGCATTTATTTCACCCTTTATAAACCATTGTTCCAACATTATTATGCATTAGGTCCGATAGATTATAAAGTCCATTGAGCTTCCAGAGAGCTTCTGATTGGCTGTGGTATTTGATTGATTCACACCAAACAGACACAGATTGCTTGTCGCTGGAATCATTTCACCAGGACACGGTGAAACATATTACATTTGTGAACCTCATTCTAATAATCTTTCAATTCATTTTTGTGAATCTATTTACATTTATTTGTGAACTATAATCCATCTATTTGGAATAAAGGAACAAAATGAATCGTACATATCCTTATACCACTTGAGGAAACGCTCTCTCACCGTGACACGTGCTGACCGCGAAGCCGATGCGTTTGTGCTCTCGGTCGAACACCACATAGAAGCCCTCCATGATGACAGCACCCATCACCGTACCAGTACTGGACTGAGACACAGCGAACTTATAGCAGTCCTCCTGAGCCGAGGCCACGTCCTCCACCGGCCTCAGATACTGCTGCAGAGAGAGAGAGCAGATGGACCACTACTGTGTGTGTGTGTGTGTTTGTGTGATGAAATCTACACCAGCGCTCATATGTGTACAAACTGGGTAATGTTGATTTCTGGAAAGGTTCTAAGTAAAGGAATTTGGATGATGACTGGTGATCTTTGTTACACTTTATTTCGATGCTCCACTTTAGACAGTCTACTAAAAGTAAGTAACTTTGCAACTCCATGCCAACTAGCAGTCATTAGAGTATTAGTTAGGGTTAGGACTGTCTCCTTAATATCTTCTAACACTTGATTTTGATGAGTTCACTACACTGACTATCAGAAACGTATTCTACTAACCCTAACCCTACCCTAACAGTTACTCTGAGACTTATAGACGTGGAGCTGTGAAGGGAGGGAGTGAAAGTGAGAGAGCTGCACTGAACCTTGGGATACGGCGTCACAGCAGTTGTATTTATCTGTCAGTATGAAGTACCTGTGGCAGGATGGAGATGCGGAAGGACTGGTTTGTGTTCTCACTCATCAGGTAGAGAGAGATGACGGGGAAGATGTGCCAGGGAGTGGTGCCCGCCTGCCAACACACCAGCTGCTCGCCCAGCCAGAACCCTGAGGGAAACTGCTCAGTCTGAGGGGTTAATAAGATCTGGGTGAGCTAGAAAACACAAAACACTCAGCGTCTTCAAGAATCAGACCAACACTGACCGATGAAGCTGCTTCGATGGCCTTCACAGCCGCCTGGAACACTTTACGAGGCAGACGCAGGTTAGTGGTCCCACTGTCCACGATACTCTTATCATAGTTATACTGAGACACAGAGACACAGACACTTCAGAACACCTGCTTTCACTTCACCTCTGTTTAACTGCATTCCTAACCATGACCAACCACAGAAATACACAACTGTTTATGGACCTTTTATTCAATTTGGTTAAAGGCTTCTAACAACCTACTGTATATATAGATATATTTACATTAAACCGATTTCAGTGTGGGATTAACTTTCTATTTTCTCCCGAATAATCCTGGAAGAAATTGCTGCCCAAACTGAATTGAAAATGCTGTTACAGCATCTTGATCAAGTCCTGACTAATATTTGACATCGAACTGATATCAAGGTGCCCAACACTGGGCGTACAAGTTTAACACTTCCATCAAAGTTTCATGTCCATTCCATTTTTAAATGCTGTTGTTTTGATTGTTAAATATTTCTGCATTTAAATGCCGAACTTCTTTGTCTGCTAAATCTATGAATTATATGAATACAAAATACAATTAAATAATATTTTTACAATTTTTCCATGGTTTGACAAAATCTCTTCACTTTACTTACAATGTATTTTATACTTTTATATACAATGTATATGACCTTTTTTACTTTTACTAAAGGTAAAATTGTTGGTCTGGTTATAAATAATGAAGAAATAATGTATATTTCTTGTAGTCTACTTAGATCATATTTTTACAAATATGCTAATTTAAATGAATTTTAAGGATTTATATATTTTAAGGTAGACTGGAGTTGAGACAAGAGTAAATCTATCATTTTTTACAAGGCATGGAAAACAAAAGGCAACAGCTTGTTATGTTCAGGAAACAGCTTGACACATTGAGAGATCCTGAAACTATCTGTGAAGTTTTCTCAAAGGATCGAGTTGTTCTCACTTCTTTGCAGTCCATGTTGAGATCCTGTCCGTTGACCTCGATGCGCACGATGATGACCTCATAATACCACTCTCTTCTGATTGGTGTGTACCACAGCTCTCCGACACACAGGGACGGGTCTATTCCCCCAATAATCTGTGAAGAATAAACGCAAGCTTTTATATCGTGTCGCTGAAGGTGCCATAGAATGCATTGAGAGAATATTTTAAATTGTTCTCTGATATGTACATAGAAGGTATGTAGCTTAGGT
>JAUCMU010000027.1:5744370-5756057 GCA_032275025.1 Enteromius treurensis | reverse complement strand
TTACGATTAAATCAGAAAAGTTCTTAGATAAAATCAAGGATGCTTTCTACGCAAGTCTTTATAAATGAGGCCCCTGGTCTGTGACATGATTACATGTTAACTTTTTCTTCACTTATTTACAGTAATGTTGAAATTACTGTATTAATGTTGAATACCATTCCTGATCCTACCCAATAACTATTTAAGCAGAAAATTGGGAATTTATTGAGGGAAAAGTCAAAGTTAATAGCGCTTAAGCGTTCCCTATTCTAAAGTGTTACCATTATTATCTGAATATATTTTTAGGACTTGGAATGATGAATTTGTATGTTTCTATATAAGGTCAATAAAAGTTCCCTTGAAATAAGACACATTAAGACATTGAAGAAATTAGTATGAAAGTTTTTTTTTAATTATTATTTATATCATTTTATTTCATTGAACATTGAAAATCAGTTTTTAACAAACATAGCTTAACAAACGTTTTTGCTAGGCATTTTTGAATGAACAGGTTTCAGTGTTCTTTAATTCATAGCTGTGTTTGCCCATTAGAGCCAATGCGAGTCCTGCAGTTGTGGGAATTTGTCAAAAGTGCATGTGAGTGTATTGTCAGCATGTGTGAGTATGTGTGCTTCAGCCAAGGTCAGCTATGCTCGGAGAAAAGCCTTCTGGACGACGGCGGCTCGAGATGTTGGTACTCGGAGCTGTGGTGTGGTGAAGGGAAGGTGTATAAAAAGGGTTGGTTTACTCCTTGTTTAATGCCTTTTGGAGGGCAGTGAAAATAGCCGTGAAGTGAGGCTTCACCTCCGCGCCCAGCTCGTCCATCTTTTTCCTGAGTTCTCCAGAACTCACGGTCTTGCGGAACTCCTGTGCTCCCTTCTCCATCTGATCCTTATATTCCTGGATGTAGGGCTCCAGTTGAGTCTTCACCTCCTGGAGATGCGCCGTCAACTTCTCACGCACAAGCTCCAAGATGGGCACCAGCTTGGACTTGGTCTCCTCCCAGTTGGTTGTGATCTTCTCCTTCAAGCTCTTGGCCAAAGGCTCCAGCTTGGCCCTCACCTCCTCCATGTGCTTCTGCTGTTTGTCCAGGTACTCCTCCAGGAAGGGCTTCACCTCTTCTCTGTACTCCTGGAAGTGCTTCTCCAGGACCTCCCTGAGCTCCTCACGCTTGGGCTCCAGCTGCTTGCGCAGGTCCTCGATGTCCGTCCTCACCTTCTCACGCATGGGACCAGTGCCCTCCAGAATCTGGGCGGCAACTGGGGCAATGGCTGCAAAGGCGTTCTGAAGATGGCCGTGGATGTTGTCAATGGATTGGCCCAGGAACTCCCTAGACAGGACGGGGATTTAGGTTAGGTGTTGCTGAAATAATCGGTGTGAATATGTAAATGACTTGAACTCAAAGCATGATCAGAATTGACTCTTCATAGTGAAGCCTTTCAGCTCTTGAGGAGCCCTTGCATCCAGACCTATACTGTATGTGTGTTCTTACTTGTAGTCTTTGAATTCGGTGTCATCGAGGTGAGTGAGGAACTTGTGCCCCGCCTGCTTCCCCTGATCTGTGTAAAGCTGGAAGACTGTCTTCACATGGTCAAGCTGCGCCGGCGGTTCGTCCCGCAGGAATCGGGCCTGGCAGCCTGAGCAAAGCAAACGCAGATTCAGAATAAAACGAAAAGTTTCAGAAACAAGATTATACATATCATCTTTGAAGAAAAATTTGATCTTTTAAAAAGTTTAACACAATTTGGTCTTGGTATAAATCTGAAATGGGAAAACAAGACAGCAATGCTCATTTAGAAAACGATCTGTTGACAGTGTTGAGAAAAGTAGTGGGTTTATTTACCTGCCAGCAAAACAGCGAGGGCGAGGACTACGAACCTCATCATGTATCTGCATCAGAAACAACAGACAAACACATCAGATGTTGTTAATCCCAATGAAGATTTAGATTTCAAAGGGAAAGTGGACACTGCAGCACATGTCAGAGTATCAGACTAGACTCTAATTAATCCCAGATCAGACAGAGCTACAAAAGACTTCACAAGCAGATTAGCTCTTGACCACTGCATAATCTCAAATCCCTGGATTGACTTGGTCACATTGTTGTGGAGCTGGAGATCTTCAGACTTCAGTCTTACCTGATGCTCCTTGGCCTACATGCCATTGAGGGGATTCATTTCCACCATAAGTAAGCATTAGTCTTCAAACCAAAATGATGACTTTTGATACTTTTAACAATACAAATGGACTACCAAAACACAAAAACAGATTAAAAATCAATGCAAGCTCCAAAACTCTCCAAAATGCCCCGGGTGTTTCCAGATGAAACTCTGCTATGAGGTCCACGGCTGGGCTGCTTACCTGTTGATGTAGCTGGTCTGGGAAGAGACTGAAGAGTAGGGCCAGAGAGGGCTCTTTTATAGGGCCGTGCGGGAGGGAGGGGGCTCGAACCTCAACCCCTCACCTCCTCATTGCACGGTTCAAAGGTTCCCTATCGACGGGACGGGGGAGGACAGCACATGCGCACAAGCTAGCCTACCTCTGTCAGTGAACCTCACAGATATAAAAATTCAGACAATATTTCCTTCACATCCTCATTTAACAATCAGAGAATAAATATGACTTAAATGTGACTTTTGTGGACATTATATACACTGATTAATTCAGTCATATTTGAATCCATACATTTCATTTACATCTTTAGGTGACCTAAAACATTTTTTTTTACGGTGTACAGTACTCTTAACATTAGTATTTTTCATGTATTACATATATAACTAAGTTACACTTTGTCAGCATGTTACTTGGACTTTCTTTGTGTGCTCCTCATGATGTGCTGATGGGATTAACAGGATACTGAACTTTGTTACATGATTTAATCATTTTGTTCTTGGAACAGCACACAAGAACGTAAATAATGACATTTAGGGTAGCGTAATCCTCTGTTTTTGCCCTGAACTTTGACCCCATAGAATTCAACCACAGAAAAACATTGAATGCAGCAGGATTGACACAAGCATATCTGGAAAACAAACTTTTTTTTTAAAACTACCAATCTAAATGTTATGGACACATGTAGCTACAGGTTTGTTAAGTTTAGTCTGAGGTGGAGAAATTATTTGGATCAAACAGGTCACTGTTTCCATATAATCACATTTCTTTTCAAAAGAAATGACTAAATCTTATTTTACAATTTTGCAGCTTAGATTTAGGGTGCATTTTGGATTCATTTGTTTTTGCTAACAGCAATGCGTTGTCAGAGCTCCAGTGTGTCTCACACACACACACACACACACACACACACACACACACACTCTCTCACCTCATGTGGAGATTCTCCAGCGGTCAATAACGGTCGGAGCCAAAGGGCGACTCTCTCAGACGGCGACAGAGTCAGATCATTAACATGGGCTTCAAAAAGAATCATTTCTTCAGTCACAGGCCATCTGCTTGCCTTTTTTTTTGTTTTCAGAATTGAATTCTATACAATGTAAAATAAAATACAAAAAAAAAAAAAAAAAAAAGGCCAAACAAGTATGATTTGTGCATATCAGCTCATCTGAGTAGGAGTTTAAGTAAACAAATTAAGCAAACACAAAGTGTAATTTGTTCAGGAGAAAATCAATGTCAGTAGTGTTTCAGACTTTTCCTTGTAAGGGCCAGGACTTATCTGAACGTCCTCTCTGATAAGGGCCTCCGGGCCAATCGTTCTGTGAGGAGAGTGTCGTAATCGTTCCTAGTACATACTGTCTGTATGACCACAGCAGGACCCTGCCAGCGCTCCAGGGGTCAAAACACTCACTGTGTGAGCAGAAAGAGATCAGGAGCAACTGCATCAGAAAAACAGACGTTCATACATTTATATGCATTCATTCAGCAAAAGCTTTCATCCAAAGTGACGAAAAATATTGTGTAATTTATTCAGTTGGGTAAGTAGAAAACAGCCCCACTAGTGCTAAAAATACCCAGTTTGAAACATGTTCTTCGTCATCATCTGTTTCTGCAGGTTATCACCACAAGACGAATACTTACAGGAGTTACTGTACTAGCAGAACATTCAGCCTTTGCTTTAAGAAACTCACAATACTGTAGTCGTCCACCAACAGATGAAATCAATTAAACTCACTGAATAGCATTCACAAACATGCTGTCAACAGTGTATTTCCAGCCAGGGTTTATTTCCAGCTATTTAAAGTGTGTCTACTATTACTGGAGAATCTCTGGAGAATCCTTTTTTTACTTCCTGTATACACCAAATATGCACCAATATTAATCAAATGGTCAAATGTTACAATATTGTTGTTGTAATACTGGTAGCACTAATATACCAATTATGATATGCTACAATAAAGCAAAAATGTTGAAATGCATTGATGGTTGTATTTGTTTGTCTTTCATCTCAGTTTTCCTATCAGTGATGCACAAGTCTCAATGTGTGTACTACAGTATGTATGTGTGTATATACTGAATATTGTCACTCTGTAAAATCTGTAGGTATGTAACTGTCTTACTGTCTATATGTAAATCATCTCTGCACTGTGTGGAGCACACTTCCAAGAATTTCACTCACCTAGGCACATGTGCTGTGGTGATGTCACAATAAACATGATTTGATATCTGACTGCAGGCTTGTCTGAGCAACTGTTCTTCTCACCTCTCTGTCCTGAAGCTGGAGCTTCTTCACACTAAGAAGCAGACTCTTTTGTCTAAGGGGACATTTATTAAGTATAATTTAGTTTGTAATTAAATACACAAGAAAAAATTATTTGACTTTCTTCAGAGGCTTTTCCTGTGGCTGCCTTCACTTAAGATGCTGTCTGTCCATCTGTTTCACAGACACATGACTAGCGCTTTAGAAAATAGATGGATAAACAGACAAAAAATATTTAATGCAGATAACAAATTCTTTATTACTTGACAGAACATATGTAACATCTAAATGTCTGTCAAAGAAGTGGACGAACTCAGGAGTATAATCAAAAAACAAAATGTTTATTCAACAAAAGTTATTTGCTGATTGCGGGAAAAAGGTAAACAAACGTAAATAGTCCAATTCCAACAGAAGAAGTCTCAAACTGAAAGCCACTCAGCCACTAACCCTAACCCTAACCCTAACCCTAACCTAACTCTAACCTAACCCACTCAGGTGAGGGTGCGCGCTGTGGGTCTGTGAGGGTGGAGCCTGGTGTGGATGTAACAATGTCATCTTGTGTCAGCCTCCCAGCATCACGCATGTTAAAGTTTTAATAAAGCTTTATTGGATTTAAGAAAATTAACAACCCAAATTATGGCAACGTTGTGATGTTTTTTTTTTTATTTGAAGAATGAAAACTAAAAGACTTTCATATCACATGAGCCACTATTTAATTCACAATAGAACACAGATAACATACATTTTTAACTGAGAAATGTGACATTTTTATGCACAAAATGAGCTCATTTCAAATCTGATGTCTGCTCCAGGTCTCAGAACAGGTGGCACAGGTGCATGTTCATCATGGCATCTCTTCTTTTCAAAACATTTTGAAGACCTCTGGGCATCGAAGTTATGAGTTTCTGGAGTATTGGTCCCATTCTTGTCTGATATAGGTTTCCAGCTGCTTGTGGTCTATGCTCCAGATGTTCTCTATAGGTGAAGGATCTGGACTGCAGCAGCTCAGTTCAGCTCCAGACTCTTCTAATAGTAGTCATGCTGTTGTAATAGCTGCAGTGTGTGGTTTAGTACCAGATTTGATTTCCTGTATTTTCACAGCCATAGGAAGCATTTTGATAGGAAAGGATGATGAATAGGAAACAAACAAAATAACAAATACATGCAAATGGATTCAGCTTTTCTGGAGCAGAAGTGTGCGCTCATGAACATTCATAATTCATTACACTTACAATAAAATAAACCAATAAACAATAATATTAATTTTTATAAAGACATTTATACCATGCATTTGTTTGTGAAAACTTATTTGAATAATTTAATATCATTAGAAGCATGAATTGTGTAATAATTTTCACTAGTATTGTAAGCTTTATTTCTCACTAAACGAGGTAGAACTGGTGGAAAAGTGTGGTTTTCTTGCTTACAAAGGGTCAAGTTACAATCATTATAAAACCCTGCTCTTTCACCTCATAACTCCAGCAGCCTGAACTGGTTGTGAAAGCAGGGCTCTGAGGTAAAAGGCCAGTATAAAGATGAAGGCAGAGCACCTGTGAGAACACATGAAAGGTTGGCTCGAGCTGCAGGAGGAACACAAGCATTATTAACCCATCATTAACACCACCGCCTGCATATAAAAACATTTGCATGTATGGAATAATTTAAATCAGAAGTCTTCTTCTGAAGAGATTATGTGGCCCGTGTGTTCAAGGCTGACTGGGGTTACGTTTGCTCTCACAAACAGACGCCCACCTACGCTGATAAAGAAGGGCTGCTGTTTGCTGTTTGCCAATGACTGAGCTCTGGCCTCGCGTCCAGCAAACCTCAAAGTCAAGAGCTACTATCAATACAATACAAATCATTCACAGATTCACTCAACATTCATTTGAGGATGTTAGCCTGTGTCACATATTATTTTTACTTCATAACTGTATGTGTGTTGTAAATGATTGCTGTCAACTGTGCATCACTAATTCAGTGGATTTAATGGTACAGTGTAACAGTGCTGAGCTATTTACTGTCGACCTGTGGCACACAACCTCAAACCACAGGAAGAAAGAGGGTTTTTAAGTGTGCTTCTTTCGTGAAAATTATCAAGATTACAGAAACACAAATGAACACATTTCAAATTAGATTAAATAAATTAGATTAGATAAAATCATGGGAATTTGTTTATTTCAGAAATTCAGCGCAAATGTATTAAAAAAATTCAGTGCACACAGACAGAAGTACAGTAGTTGAAGTCATTGTTTTTTTTTAATGAATTGATGAATTAGGTTTATATTTTACCAAAAAAAACATAATTCACTTTCACTTAGAATACTTTGAAAGTGTTAAGAAGGGACTAAGGGTCCAGTGGGGATCAAATTGCAAAAACTTTATTGAAAAATGTAGTCAAACAGGCAAAGACAAACAACAACAAACAGTACAATCCAGGCAAAGGCAAACAAGTAATTCCAATAACAAAGTGAGGCTCAGGTCAGACGGCAAACCATCAAAAAAACTAAAAAACAGTCAATGGCTGAGTCCAGGGTGGAGTGCCCTCTAATGGCAATCGTGACATAGCCCCGCCGCAGAGAAGGAGGGTGGTGGAGCAGAGGCAGAATGGCAGTAGGGAAGGAAGGCCAGGCCCATGCAGGGGAACAGGGACAAAGTCACAAGGGCAGTGGTGGCCCTGGAGCAGTGGTAGAGAAACAGTGAGCCATGATGGTGGAGATGAAACAGCAACCCTCCAGAGTAGCGCGGGCGGAGCAGAAGGCTTCCAGGGCAGTGCAGACAGCAACAGTGCCTTCCAGAGCGGCGCAAATGGCAGAGATGCTCTCCAGGGCAGAGCAGATGGGACTGGAAAAGAGAGCACAGAGAGGTAACAACGACCTCTGCGGCTGAGACCGTACAAGCTGTGAGCTCATAGGCAGGCCAAGGCAGAGCAGTTCCTTCCAGGGCAGAGGCCTTCCAGGGGAGAGCAGACAACTCAGAAAACCTCCAGGGTGGAGCTGGCGGGACAGACGCCCTCCAGGGTGGAGCAGGCAGCACAGAGGACCACCGGGGTGACGCAGAACACCAGGGCTGAGCCGCAGGGTTCCAGGGCAGAGCGGGCGGAGCAGACAGAGTCACGACCCTCCAGAGCAAAGCCTTCGGAGTCAAGGCCTTCTAGGGTGGAGAGAGAGCCCACCAGGGTGTTGCAGGTGGAACAGGAGCCCACCAGGGTGCACAGGCAAAATGGAAGGCCAGGGTAGAACAGGAGACCAGGGCAGAGCAGACGTGACTGTACGAGGTAGCACAGAGTGATTACACAGACTGGCCTCTGTGGCCAGAACTGGGCAGGACAAGAGTTCAAAGACCGCCTCCGTAGCCGGAACAGGGCAGGACGAGGATTCAGGGGCTGTCACGGACTAGGCAGGATAAGGATTCAAGGGTGGCCTCATTGGCTGTGACAGGGCAGGACAAGAACTTTATGATGGCCCTCATGGCAATGGCAGGGCTGGATGAGGGGTAGACGACCTCCCTGTGACTAGGCATAGTAAGGTCTCAGAGGAAGCCTCCCTTGTTGGGTCTGGAGAGTCTTCAGCCACCGGCAGAACCTCAGAATGGGTTACAGCACAAGCCTTGTTACGAAGGGACGGAGGGTCGATTGGGGATCCAAGTGCAAAAGCTTTATTGAAAAACGTAGTCAAAGAGGCACAGACAAACAATAACAAACAGTACAATCCAGGCAAAGGCAAATGAGTAATTCCAGTAACAAAGAAGGGGTCAGGGCAGGCGGCAAACAATAAAAAAAACTAGAAAACATTCAAAGGTCTAAAACAGAATGAAACAAGGAAGACACAAGAACAAGGAACAATGGTATGGCTTTGCAATAATCAGCTTATGAGATAGGGTGAGGGCTTCTTTTAAGGTAGACAGAGAGGAACACAAGACACATGCAATACAAGGAACCAAGGATCAGAACACAAGACATGGTGACATGAGGGTCAAGGTACACATGGGATATGGAGTCCAGGGTGGAGTGCCCTCTAATGGAGTTCATGGGCACTCAAGCTGGCCTTCTGGAAAGTATTTTAATTTACTCTATATGTACTAAATACTTGGTAGGGGCTCCTTTTGCTTTAATTACTGCCTCAGTTCAGCATGGCCTGGAGGTGATCAGTTTGTGGCACTGCTGAGTTGGTATGACGCTCAGGTTCCCTGTCTGTCAGTCACTATGACGTTATGTCTTGATGACAGACTGGGGTCATTACTTGGGAGCCCTGATTCGCTCTGATATAGAGAAAAAAAACAATCAGAATCCTTTTGAATGGCTAGTGGAATTTGCATGCTCAGCCACTCCCCCGCAGAGCGGGTATAAATAGGGGGCAGCTGCATCCACTCTTCAGATTTAGCTTTGGAGCCGAGAGCTGTTTTAGATGCAGCTTTCTCCTGAACGCAGTGCTAAGAGAAACCTTTTCTTCAAGCGGAGGCTGTTCGGTGTGGCGAGACAACGCAATCAACGGAGTTCCTGTGTTCGAGCCAGTAATTCCCTTGGGCATTTCACAAAGAGAGCAGTTTCTGAAATGGTTGGCAGTCGTCCTTTTAAGGATGCCGTTCCTGCCGTGTCCCTCTGGTTGTGGTCACTATCTGTCTTCCAACGACGGCCACGATCGCTGCCTTCAGTGCCTGGGGCTCCAGCACTCTGAAGACGCTTTTGGGGTAGGGGCATGTTCTCATTGCGAGGATATGTCCCTGGCAGTACTGCGGTCTCGCCTCTCTCTCCTCCGGGCGAGCTGGCCACTCCCCGTGTTGAGTTCACCGCTTCTGGCATTGACACAACGGCTAGGGTGGCCACTGGCTCGACTAATGTGAGAGCTTCTCTGCCAGGTACGTCCTCACGGACCTCTCGCAGAGACTGCCCCGTTCAGTTCACCGGCGATTTGTCTGGTCCGCCTCAGGGTGGCCCTCACATTTCGTTCAGTGGGCCGTTGGATGATCATAGATCACAGCATCGGCGGATGGGTTTTCATCTGGCGAGGATGATGATTCGGCCGATCTGCCGCCTTCGGGTGCAGCCCGAGCCGAGTCGGACTCGGAGATGATTACTATGCTCGCTCAGGCCGCCGAGAGCATCCCAGCTGGACGATTGGTTTCTGGGGTCTGGCCGTGGTTCACTGCCACGTCCGGCCCCGGTGCCTTTCTTCCCCAAGGTGCATAAGGGAGGCGTCTCCTCACCGTCCTCCGTCCTCACTACCCTCGACGGTGGAGCAGCCAAGGGTTATGAGGGCATTCCCCAGGTCGAGCGTGCTGTTGCGGTGCACTTTAGGAGTTAGACGAGGGTAGTGCCGACCCGGGTAGATGCAGGAGCTGCGCTCTGCGAGTGGTGGAGAATCCCTTGTTCCCTTTATTTTGCGTTCCGCCGCAGGCCGTATGGTCAAAGATCGAACAAGGACATCACTCCCTGGGCCCAGGTGTTTGTGGTATGACAGAGACCAGACCACGGCTGCCTCACAGTCATCCACAACGCCTCACCTTGCCAGTGGCCAGGAAGTCTCGGTTCAGGGATGCACTGCTTTCCCCCAGACTTTTGCCCAGCCCCTCCGGGGACATGGGCAGTGGCACTGTGTTGAGTCAGTACGGGGAACCTTCTGCTCATCTCAGCTGCCCTGCTCACCGCTGCACACCTTCTGGCAGACTGGTGACTCCGATGGCCCATTCTGGACCTGCGAGTTCTGAACTGTGCCTAACACAGGCTGCCGTTCAGAATGTTGATGCAGAAACGTATTACCAAATGCGTTCAGCTCCAAGATTGGTTCGAGGGTCGAGCATGACAGTACAGGGTCGTCCCCTTCGGGCTCTCCCTGTCACCACGAGTCTTCACTAAGGTCGTGATCATGGACCATTCGCGAAAGCAGCTGTGAGAGAATCTCTTTTCTTGGTGTGGATTTAGACTCGGTGAGTATGACAGCGCGCCTCACAGAGGAACGCGCTCAGTCAGTGCTGGCCTGCCTGAGTTCCCTTGAAGGCAGGAGAGTGGTGCCACTGAAACACTTTCAGAGGCTCCTGAGGCATATGGCATCCGCAGCCACCGTAACGCCGCTGGGATTGCTTCATATGAGACCACTACAGGACTGGCTGAACTCCCGGGTCCCAAGATGAGCATGGCGTCGCGGCACGCTCCGAGTGGTTATCACCCCGGAGTGTCGCCGCACTTTCAGTCCCTGGAAAGACCCTGTGTTCCCGGCACTCTGTTGTCACGACAGATGCCTCCAGTGTGGGCTGGGGCGCTGTATGTAATGGGCAGGCAGCCTCGGGGCTCTGGACAGGGGCTCATCTGCTTTGGCATATCAATTGCCTGGAGTTGTTAGCAGTGCACTTGGCCCTGCAGCGGTTCCGGCCGCTCCTGCAGGGCCAGCACGTGTTGATCCAGACAGACAACACTGCGACTGTGGTGTATATCAACCGGCAGGGGGGTATACGATCACGTCGCATGTACCAGCTCGCCCGCCACCTCCTCCTATGGAGCCAGCACCGGTTCAAATCCCTGCATGCTGTTCACATCCCGGGGGAGCTCAATTGTGCGGCTGATGCGCTTTCACGACAGCTTACCTACCCGGGAGAGTGGCGTCTCCATCCCAAGACGGTTCAACTGATCTGGAGTCGATTCAGGGAAGCACAGCTGGACCTGTTCGCTTCCCGCGAGTCCTCCCACTGCCAGTGGTTTTATTCCCGCACCGAGGGGACCCTCGGCACGGACGCACTGGCACACAGCTGGCCGACGGAAGTATGCCTTCCCCCCAGTGAGCCTGCTCGCACAGACACTGTGCAAGGTCAGGGAAGATGAGGAACAGATCATGTTGGTTGCTCCATACTGGCCCACCACGGAACTCATGCTCCTCGTGACAGCTCCTCCCTGGCGCATACCTCTGAGGCAGGATCTCCTCTCTCAGGGGTACGGCACCCTGTGGCACCCGCGCCCGGACCTGTGGAACCTCCATGTGTGGCTCCTGGACGGGACGCGGCAGACCTAAGTGTTCTTCCACCAGAGGTGGTTAACACAATCACTTCGGCAAGAGCCCTCTCTACGAGG
>JAUCMU010000027.1:5702116-5722197 GCA_032275025.1 Enteromius treurensis | reverse complement strand
ATCTGGATTAAGGATATTTTATTTTGTTTTATTTCATTTTTATTTTTCAGTTTCCCCCCTGAGGGATTGCCACCTTATTGTGGTCAGGGGGTTTTGCGTGCCTCGGTGACCTTTAGAGCAATACCAGCAGGAGCTTAGTCTCCAAGTGGGACACCCAAGTTGGACTGGTCTGAAGGTAGAGGTCTGACAAAGTGCAATCCACTCCTCCAGGCTGGCTTTAGACACAGCTAACAACAAAATTCAGCAAGGAAAATAGTGTTACTGTAAGCACAGGGAAAAAAAAACAGTGCTCGAACATGATTTGTACACCTGATGCCCCCTTCACATTTCTGACTGCCCCCTCATAAGTGCCTGTCTAGAACCGGCCCTGAGTCGTGTCCTCTTTTGGAAGCACTTTCACAACGACACACAGCGTCTCCAGAACATGGCACCCACAGCAACACTATAGACAGAATAATAGCTCCGCCTTCTTTCTTTGTGGAAACATTTGTTTTAATGCGGTGTATAAGAGCCCATTTCTCCAGGATCTCCTTGTCTCATGTCTTACTCTGATAACTTAACAGTGTACTCTGATCAGTAACAGCATATGTCTTCTCAATAAATCATTCATGAAACTTAATAGTGCAGGATGAGTTACTCGCCGAAGCTTTTGTAGCATGTTAAACCTTATTTCAGTAAGAGAGATGCTTGATTTAAATGCCTTACAATCTACTCATTAGATTGCATCTGTTTTCTTTAAAACAAACATAAGTGCACCGACTATAAAACATTGCCTCGCCGTTTCCCACATATCTAGTTAGTTCTTGACTGCAGACTAACTCTCTCAAGGACTGACTGGCGCTGCCAAAGTACCTTTCCCAGACTTCCTGTCGCATTCAATTAGTCTTTATCTACAAGTCTTTCGTGTTCCTGTTCAAAGGCGACTCAGCTCGAGCCGTCATGATCCGCTGACCCAGCACTTCCCACAGCAGGAGGAAGACGAGGTGCGGAGAGAAGCCGTTATCATGGGCAGTGCTCCAGAGTCTCCAGCACCTGCGGCTCTGACCCGACCCTTCTCATTCATGTGCGGGCTGTTCCTGTGCTAGTGGCTAAAACACATGAAAATTATAGGTGCTTGTGCATGCTGATTTATGGATAAGAAAGGCAGTGCTGACTTTTGCTGCTTTGTTTTGTGACTTTGTTTCCTCAAAGGAAATGAGCAAACACAAAAAAAGAGCTTCATGTCCTTGTTCAATTCTACCTGCTTAAGCTCAAAGAAATGTAACAAGCCAGTTAAAGTGACATCATCTGTCGTCATTTACTCAACCTCATCTCGTTCCTAATTTATATGACTCTTTTCTTCTGTGGAACGCAAAAGTGGTCAGCAGCTGTGAGTCTATAGATAGATAGATAGGGAGAGAGACAGAAGTACTGACCACAATCAAGCAGTTTTGCACATGCTAATAACGACCTCTACTCAGCGAATACAGCTGCATTCTCGCGGTCAACTGCATGACTCTCCAGAGGAAAAGCAGGATTACACTGTCTATTGATTTTCAGTGGACCTCGGGTGAAAGAAATCATGAATGGCACAATTCCTTCTCTCATAAAAAAATAACAAGTCTTGGTCTTCAACGGTTCATACATAAGTTCTCCGTGCCAAAACAGTGAAGAGTGGAGGCCGACTTCACCTGAGATACAAACAATAGCTGCAGCAGACATAACAACAGAGGAATGTGGAGGGTCGTGCCCCGGTCTTGGATTTGCTTGCTGCATTGTGAAAGAGCTTTAGTCGCTATCAAGGTGGCCTTATTCCAGGGCACGGGGTTCATTACCAACAGAACGGCCTGACAAAACATCTGAAAGTGTGTGATGGGTCAAAACAACAGTCTTATTACCTCCTCGAGAGTCGCTCTTCCTCCTGTCACGGATGTACGAGGGGCTTACAAAGATTTTGTGATATGGTAATTAGAAGTGTTCCAAGACATGTGACCACATGGCATTTGTAGCGTAAACACTGAAGCATCCCTGACCATGAGTCCTGACCCGCTGGAAGGGATTGCACCTAAACTGACCTCTTGCACTACCATTACCCTGAGAATCCGGGGCACTCTCTGAATGTCTTGAATCTTACGAGTGAGGTGTCTCCATACTTGAAAAAAACATTTAAAATGTTCGTTTCCACAGGTAAATTAAGTGTGTTGTGCTCTGGAATGCCCGGAGGAAGTCTGGGGCTTTTGTATTTTTTTTTTGTTTGGGATTTGAGGGGGAGTAGTTGACATTGCGTCCTCTAGTACAACACCCCTCCCTTCAGCGTATCCTCTAAATGATTATCCCATTATGCCATTAGAGCGCTGAATGCCAGCACCTCTCTGCCAAACCACACTCAGCCGGCAGCTCACTGAGTTTACCCAAGAACCCTCTCAGTGTGTGAGTGACCAGAGTCAGCCCTTCTTAAGAGCACCCGGGTGCTTTAATGACAAACCCAGAATCAGGGGTGTCCAGCCTAGCTTCTGCCCGAATTAAACACACCTGAACCAGTTAGTCAAGGTCTTCAGGATCACTGGACACTCCAAGACAGGTGTGCTGAAGCAGGTTTGAACACCCTGATCAATATAGAGAGGATGCTAGGGCTGCACGCATCTTCAGAATCTTTAAATAGCAGACACATGAGAGTGTCCTCATCAAGATTTATTAATATGAAGATACAGTGTTAGTACGTTAACAGCGCGGTGTTGGATTTCTGCACCCGGTACAGAGTTGTACATGCACTTGGGAAGACTTTACATTGAATTCAAGGTACACATATTATCAGTTCTTGCTTTCCCTGAATCAAACCCATGATTTTGCCGTTGTTTATGTGAAGCTCTTTGTGTTCAGCTACAGAAGACAAACAGGGTTCCCAGGAAGGGTTTGGGCCAAGTCCGTAAGTGGAGAGCTATGAGCCATAATGGTCATGGAAAAACCATGGGATACTACAGCGGGATGCTCCCTGCCCAGTGTGAGACTGATGTGTGGCATTAGCCAAAACAATTAAGATAAAGGCTACGAATATGAATTCTAGACACAATGGTTGCTTGAGATTCTTGAGTTCTGCTGCATGTGCCTGTGAAAGTGTGCCAAACATTATTTCCATTTTTACTGAGAAACCAGGACAAGACTACAGGGAGAACAGACGGGGAAACAGCGGTGTTACAAGGGAATCTGCCAGGGAACACTTCACACACATCCTTATCTAAAAATACTCAAACACACAGACATACATATATATATATACAAACATTTGCATATACAATTGAGCAACATGGCAGCTCCCACTAGAGAAAATACGATGGTCATTTCCTGTTGCAGGAAGACATGGGCTGCTTTAATAAGAGCATTAGACTCTCCCTGAGGATGTGAATTACAAATCAGAGACAAACGCCTGTCCTCTGCCGCTGTCCAATCGCTGAAGCCATCAGCCTCAAAGGAGAAGTTCACCTAGAGATGAGCTCTCAAAACTCAACTGCCACTGTTGTGTATCTGGAACACCTCAAACATGAACAAGCAGAAACAAAAGAAGATTGTTTCAATGCCAACGTCCTTCTGTTCCAGCAGTATGAAAAGCACTATATGAGGCAGATATAACCTCTGGGTGCGGCTGAAGCATTCAGATCTAACTGATGGAGCACATGGTGAGATCTGTAGATCCTCTTCGGACAGCAAACATCTCAAATAAGGAACTTTGTACAAATGTGCACAACTAAGAATAAGGTTGTTATTTTGTGACTTTTTGGCTAAAATAAATATGTGGTTAAATACTTTTGTGTTTTGCTCAGGTCAGCCTCAGGATTGTATGAATTACACGGCATTTTTTACGTTTTGTTTAAAGAGAGGGCTTTTACCATCTCTCTGAAAACAGATGACACTTGCTTTGATATTATGTCATATTACAACATTATTAAATGTTTAAATACTCAAGTGACTGTATTTAGGGGACGCATTGCCTTATATAGCTAAAACTAAGTGACTTACGTTTTTATTATTTATTAAACAGCTGTCATTTATTACACCAGCGGACTGTACTGGAATTTAAGATTTATTTAGATTTCTGTTTAAGGCACATCATTTACAGAATGTTATTACTTGAATAATGTCAAATTGCATAACATTTGTCATAAATAATAAAAACATAAATTATGTTTTAACTTGGTAAGGATTAATAGCGATAGAGGGTTAACCCTAACCCTAAAAAAAAAAGAAAAAAAAAATCGGAAACAAGGATTTGTTCGTTATAGAGTCAGGTATGAAACGATGTCTTAATTGAATCTGCTCTGTTGGTATTGATAATGTTTGTGTCCAGGGACTCTAAACTCTTTGACTTTAGTTTTTTTCTTCTCCTTGTAAAACCTAAAATTCAATCCACAACATCCCACTGAAACAAAGTAATAGAGAAACATGAGTAGTGAAAATGTCTGCCTCCTCGTTCTCTCTCTCTCTGCCAATCTCTCTTGTCCTGGCGAGATTCTCTCATTATACAATGATGCTACATCTAATGTCTTAGTGACTCTGGCCTGTATTCATCGAGCATCTCAAAGTGTTCTCACAGCCATCAGAGCTGAATGCGCAAACTCTTGTTCTCCGAACTGCAATACTAAAGACAGGCACCTAGTCTATTTCTGATGGATACAATTAATAATAATAATAATAGGTGACAGGTGATATCTCTTACTAGCGTTGATACATGATGGTATCAATAAAACCCTAAACTGAAGGTTGTGATGGAGCTTCTTTCCCTGCCATAATACATCATCTTGAAAATTCTTTATTGTCAAATGTGTGCCAAAACTCCTCTCAAGAATTTCAACATTCAATGTCAATTTATCTGAGAATATTCTATAATAAGAAAATCTATTCAGTGATTGGTCTATGCCAGTGTTGTCATCCAAACTCCTCTTTATAGCACAGCAAAGTGTCATAAATCATCTCTAAGACTGACACTTCAGATTGTCACACACTACACTTAAATTATGAGTGAGATGCTTGATAACTAACGTTTAAGCTCTTAAATCAATTCTTGACGAGTGATTCTCAGAGGCTTGATACATACAGACCCAGAACTGTCTCCATGGTTTACCCTGCAGCTGAGATGGGTAGATGCTTTAACTGACTGTATAAGAAGACTTGTCTTCCTGATCATGTCACCATTTACGAGTTCATGTTGCAATATAAAAAGCAGCTAATACTTCCTGATCTACTTACCTGTACAAAATAATTAAACCCAGGACCCTGTTTTCTGAGATCAACAAACCTCCATCTCCTTTTCATAATGACTCTTTTAACATTGGCAATACACAAAATTGACAATATCTATCAATAGTTTTTTTCCATTGCTCCTTCAGAACCATGTGCTTCGCGTCGGGTCCTGATCACACTGTCGGGGCTTATTTCTGCGATAACTACCGGCTGCCTGTACATTATCCCTTACATATAAAATGTTTCATGTTTTATTAGGGGTCACATTCTTTGTTAAAGTGTTCATCCAGTCACTTTATAAGCACAACACTTTCCTCTGGACAGGCAGATGTAGATTTTGGATTGACTTTACGTTATTGTAAACATATAGTCCACAAAAATGTAATTCTAGTCAATGTGCCGTGCACGGTTATGACACAACTATCAAATCCAAACAGCCAGTGCTTATTTAGCAGCTGAGCATGGCATTATATGATACAGCTTATGTTTGGGGTTAAAGCTGGATTTGTCTCAGTCATCAGGCCCTCGATGTAAGGCACAGTGTGCATTCATCTGCTGTTTTCAGCGGCTGTCCATCATCAGCTCTGACCACAGTGTTTTAGGTCACAAATCACTGTTGTCTGTCCACGGCTGGTGGACATACAACGCTTTCTCAAGTTCTTCAGCAGAGACTCAACATTAGAGAATAACACCACATTCATCATTCCAGCAGTCTGGAGTCTCAAGTGTCCCGGGTCAGTTAACTCTGACCACACTGTGGTCTAAACCCATCACAGTCAACAAATCAATCTCCATAAATTCCTCAGGTTTTTCTGCTTCTGTGCAAAGCTGAGAGCCATTAGATTGAATGAGTCTCCTGCAGTTCAAACGCTTCACAGAAAACAGCTGATCCTGAGAGAATATTCTGGATTATTTTCAGCCTGTTTGTATCACATCTGCACCATGCTGTCAACTGCCACAGACAATACAGTACATTCAGTTTATGCTTGCCCAGTGGAAGTCTATGGGACAAGCAGACCGATGTCTGATAAACCTTTTAAATGGCAAGCGCCACAAATATGGTGCAAGAGCTACATTTTACTGCGTAAATTATTGTTGAGCTACCTGTAGGAGCATGTTTTGTTCAGAGTCAATAACCAATGTTATTATATGGTGCATTTCAGTTTTGAATGTTTTTGTTTTGGATTGTTTGCATTTGTGAACTTACATTATTCATATTTGACAATTGGATGAATATTTAATACATTTTGCATTGAAATTATGTACTACGTTAAAATTCGGTACTGGCCCTTTAAGAATCGTGTCTGTTAAAAGCGAAGGGCAGTGCGTTCTTGACACGGAGCGAGTAAGACTAAAAGGGTAAACTGAAAGTATAAATGCGCACTCACACTACCTGTATTTCACAAAGTCCATGCATCTCTTGTGCTTCATCTTTGCATGTCTGCTTATTAAAGTCAAAATGAAATTAAAATTGACTTCATATACATGCTATTCACAGCATAATACAGTGTAACCAACTGACAAATGCATGCACTTTTTATTTTCCAATCAATAAAAACAATCCTCAGAAAATAAACAATACGAGTCGTCTGCATACTCCCTCTGGGTCTGTTCCTGACATGTTTAGACACACAAAGCTGACATACTGAGCTCCAGCTAAAGATCTGCCTCAACACCAGAGCGTGACAGCTACGACAATCTCAGTCTGAACACCAGCAGAGGAGCATCTCAGTGATCGAACGCTCCCTAACACCCAGACGTCTGGGATTCCCACAGCAGATGATGGACACACGGATACACTTACCATCCCGCAGATGCTTATACACTCGCTCCAGAGCAATGAAGCCTTAGACACACACACACACACGTTTGCAGGAGAAGGCCGCAGTGGTGCATGAGACCAGACGTGCACGGCACAATAGAGCTCAGGAAATACCAGCAGATAAATGGAGGATATGGCCCTCCATCGGGAAAACACAAGAGATTTCAGCACAGCAGTTCCATGTCCACTAATGTCAGATACATGATCCTGGAGCACAGCGATAGCAATAGACAATATTGATGGATCAAAATTAGAGTTTCTTCTTTTATGTCAAAAATCATTAAGATATTATGTAAAGATCATGTTTCATGAAGATATTTTGTCAATTTCCTAATTGTAATCAGATCGATTCTAGAAGCATGAAGGTACGGTTGTGTTAAACAGCACTTATGCATGCATTAAACATGGTCCTCCGGTCTCTAGCTTTAGAAAACATCTATAGAACCCAACACCAACACTGCAGAAAACGTCACGTCAGAGAGGAATAATTTAGAGCCAACATGTGTCGACATGCAAGCAAAGGTCTTGCTCAGTTAATGTGCTCTAATCAAATGAGACCGGGCTATATTCATGAGCAGAGGATCATATCTGATACGGATGATTCCTGTTAGACAACCTGAAGCCTTTAACTGAAACAGTTCCAGTAATGACATACATATATATATATATATATATATATATATATACACACACAGTCCTGATTCCAATGTCTTGAGAAAGTATGAGAAGGTGCCACCTTAAAGTCTCCCCCAATGTGATGATTTATGAACACAACTGTTTTTGTGTTGAAACAAACAGAATATTGGGACAGGACATATAGAAAGGCTTGGCTTGTTTTAATTGAGTGGATAGGATTTGTGAGCTATGAAGGCTGGAAAGGATGCCAACAACATTATGCCAATATATTTCTGGAGATCACTGTACTTTTTAAATACAATATTACAGATGTGGACAAAACAAAACCCTACTAAGCCCTTTGATTTGATGTGGTCTTATTCAAAATACATACACAATGAACGGTCAGAGCACACACATATTTTAGCAACAGTTTCCTGGGAACAGCCTGACTAAGTGTTGTTTATTATTGCCAAACGCAATAAATATGATGCCAATCAAAGATGGCAGTCAGGATCTGGAAAGAGCATTTAAAAAGACATTTACGCAGCAGGGCCCCAGGCTCCTGTAGGGCCGCCCGCTGAGTAACCTTCACACGGCTGCCTCATTACAGGTTAAGAGGCTTGATCCCGGTTCATTAGCTCACAGAACACATCTACAGCATGCGTTTCTACGCTCCGTTCAGAGGTTTTCTGAAAACATGAAGGATTTGGGTCTAAAGCTCCCTGTTTCTCAATGCTAGGGTTTGTGAACGCTTGCCAGGCGTTATTATGAGGTTGCTTGATTCACGTCTGGAGCTCAGATGAATGAGTTACGCAGCTTTGAAAATTCCTAATTATCCTAAAAAAGAGTAAAAGAAAGCATTTTGCTTCTCTCTAGTACACCTTCTAACATTTACTGGAGGCCCTGAACCCTAAAATAATAATGATCGAGAAGTGAAGGGGGTTGAGATGAACACTGATCATCTAGAAGCACTTTAAAGGGTTAGTGCACCCCAAAATAAAAGTCATTAGTGAAATCAGAGCGCTATCTGCCCCTCTATAGACATGTTTTACTGGTGTTTTTACTGTGTTTCTGGATCTGGGATCATTGTCTATGGAGGGTCAGATAGATCTGATGTCATCACAAACATCTTCATTTGTGTTCTGAAGATGAAAAAAGGTTTTATGGGTTTGGAAGAACGACACTAGGGAAAGTAATTAATGACAGAATTTTCATTTTTGGAGAGAACTAACCTTTTAAGTGGTGACACGTGCTGTTTCCACACCAGAAATAATGCAGAATTACACTCACAGACATTATCCGATTTCATTCTGCAATTGAAGTTTTTTTTTTTTTTTTTACTTTATTGTAGTGACTGAGAGACCACAACGTGCTGCAAATTAAGAAAACATCTTCATCAGTTTGACAGCAAATACTCACAACCAGGGCCGTGCAGAGGCCTTTCAGGGGGCGGGTGCCCAATGATACAAAAGGGGACAAACAGCAGGCTGAAAGACAGATACACATTTCCGTTTTTTTATAAATTACTTTACGAATGTACTTCCTCCTATAAGATCACAAAAATAAGTAAACTCTAAAGAAATACCCATAATGCACCTGGTGCATACAGTAAGTCCGTACCCGGCTCATAAGGAGTGTGCTCTGCCCTCAAGCAAGCATTGGTTAATGGCATGTGGTCATGTGACTGATGCCAGGCAGATCCTTGTATTTAGCAAAATTGAGATTAATAGTTACATTTTATTGTTGTGGGGCAAAGATAGGGCTCCATACACACATACACATTAAAAAAATAAATAAAATAAAACCCAAGAAAAGGGCACTTGAGGCACCTAGGAGGAAGGGGCGGGCAAGCACCCTCCGTCACCCTCCGTGCCTGCTCACAACCGTTTGAATGGGTTTTCTCTAATTGCAGCATGTTGAACTCTCAGCCACCGTATATTTCTGACAAACATAATGAGGATCTGAAAAAGCTGAAAGCATTAAACTCATTTGACTACAAAGAGAGGTAAAATCTTGCAGATGTGTTTTGAGAGGATCTTCACTTGTTCAGCTGATGTGTGACGGGGGAAGTGATGCCAGATGGAGGTGTGAAGCATGAGCGGAGGGAAGAACAGAGTGAATGAGATAAAAACAGTCATCAGACGTGTGGACCGGGGAAGAGTTCTCCTGTGAGAGCAGATAGGAGTGCTTCTTCATGACAAACCACGGTACTGGACGCCTACGTGAGCCAATGGACCAGCTTCATCACATCCACGGAAGAAGTACATGTCTTTCTCTGAATGTCACGGGATACGTCTTCATAAAGCAGCACATCCCTGACAAATCGTTTCTCTCAGCAACCTGCATTATAATGTGAGCTCAGTTTGTATAAATGTGATCAGGTGTCTGCTCCAATGATGCATGCTTGAGGAGAAAAACAAGATTTTATCAGAACATATGCCTGAAAACTCATAGTATTCAAATTCAGCGCAGCACGCCATCTTCATGAGTACACAAGCTCCAGCCCAGCTGTGAACACCAATCATTCAGAAGAACCAGTCTAAACAGAGCCGGGTTTGAGCAGCACATTGATAAATGCATCAGCTGTAGAAAATAAAACGTCTGGAATTCACTACATCACAGGAGAATATCCTTCACGGCCGCTTGCAAAGGCTGAATTTTTCGAGGTGACCTCTGCCTGAATTCTCAGGCTAGCTCTAAAAATAACCTAGAAATCTCCCATGATGCAGTGCCTTGCTCTGACCAGCCTAGTTCAAAAAGAAAACAATACTGCTTCCTCGGAACCAGTCCAACATGTCTGCCTCAAGCTGAGCTCCGGACCACAACATCAGGACCAGGTTTGAAGCTCTGGACACTTGTGTGTCTTTTCCCTTCAAACACATCCATGAAGCACTCCTCTCTGAGGAGAACCGAACATAAACATATCAGTTAATAACAACTCTGTTTTTGCTGGATCCAGGTCCAAGTGTGGTGCATGAGATCCAGACTCAACAGCACACACACAAGTGAAGAGAAAAGAGGCCTTGGTTTTCTCCAGAGGAGTGAAGTGATGCTGTAAAGTGTGTGTTAGACACCAGGACAGAGTATGTTTGCAGTGGACTTCACCCTCCAGACAAGAAACCCTAAGCACAAGAAGCCAGGGAATGTATACAAAATAATGGGGTCCAAATTAATGAAAGAATCAAATAAATAATGAAATAAATAAAGCCTTGTTAATTCATTAATGTGCATTTGCTTACAGTGGTGCTGAATCTAAGATTCACTGGAGACCACAAACCATTTCATTCAGAACACACACACGCTAATCAATGCGCTGTACACATTCTGAACAAACTGTGTGTGAGTGTGAGAGTCACTCAACTCTTCTGTGCCTCTGTGTGACACATTCACTGAGAAGATCATTAACTACAACTGTTAGCAAGTTAATGCTTTCAGTGGTTTGGTAAATTCCCAGAAAGCCTGAGGGAAGAAGTGTAAGAGAACAGGCAGTTCATCCGAACCTCAGAATCACGATCCTTCACAGATGAAACTCACTTTAGAAGGACAAACCAATTAAAACAATCTTCACATCTACACAACTCACTGACATGCTAAAGACTCACCAGATGAACAAGACGGAATAGAGGAAGACCAAAATAAAAAACTGCTAATCAGCTAGAGATGGTTAAATCCAGAAGCCCAGATGGTTCAGACTTACTTCAGCAGGAGAAGACTGATCTGGCGGCTCCAGCATCTTCTGTCCGTGTCGATGTGCTGCAGAGAGCTCAGTGAATCACGCAGCTTCACTCTTCTCCAGTGCTGACGAGCTGACGTTTGTAGAGCAGCATGCAGTGCCACCCTCAGGATCAAACCTCAGCAGCCTGGAGCCCACCCAAACCATGACCTCATCATTCCTGATAACACCGGCTCATTCCCAAACACAAACGGTACCTTCAGAGCAGCATGATCAGAGCACTCAGATAACACAGAGAATCACTGAGCTACTACACCAGTGTTCAGAGCGCTTTCCAGGGGGTTGCTAGGTGAACTCTGGGGTATTTTGGGCGGTTTCCATGGCTTTGCTAGAAGTTCTCTGGTTTGTTTCGGGGGGTTTTTCAGGGTGTTGCTAGGTGCTCTCTGAGGTGTTCTGGGTGGTTTCCAGGGTGTTGCTAGGTTTTTGCTGGTGTGGGATGTTCAGTTGGACTCCGGATTGTGATTGTTTTATAATGGTGTGATTAATTCCATAGTGCATTTTACAAAATTACTTTGCACCTTGATAATGAGTGTGTTTGAGCAGGAGTGGTGCTAAACTCCCCAGGACAGCAGAGGACTACAGGTAAAAAAGAGAGAGAATTCTAAAGGAATTCTAATTCCAGCTCTAATTTCCTCACCCTTTACAACTTAATTTGATTCCACTTAAGGAGATAAGCATTTGTGAGTACATCATGGGAATATCTATGGCAATTATAAACCGGAGTGTTTGTTGTGGGATGTCAATACGAATGAATTAGCCCCTTAGAAAGAGTCAAGATCATCTAGCGTCTGCTGCTGTAATGGACTCACTGCTCTGCTGAAAGCCTGAAAGACATGCTGCTCACTTTATACCTTCTGTTTCTCAGTTGGTTAGGGCTGTCTTCACACACGGTCAGTTCAACCTCATCTGTATAGCTGTAAGGAAATGTTTGATTCAGAAGGTCAGGAGTCTCATATCCTGACAGGACATTCACTATGATCTTTTATCTTTGGTTGTTCCAGGTCAAGGCCTGCTTTACCTTTATATTAATAATGATCTACACAGTGAAGTTGTGTTTCTCTTGTGTTTTTTTTTTGTTTTTTTGTTCTTGCTACTCACATCATTCCCAGCATGCATTAATGAGAACTGAAAAAAAGTTAAAAAAAAAAAAAAAAAGAAAGAAAATAAAGAAAACTTTTAAGTTTATTAAGCTTCTGGAGGCCTTGACGCAAAACCTGAAATGCGATAAAGCCTGATAAAGTAGTTTTACCTACAAACCGCATGTACGCACTACAACACAAAACCGTGTCTATCGTCGGATACAGAGGTGCTTTGAGACAGCAGGCAAATCTCAGTTCACACAGATCTGTGTTTAGGGTGAAAACTCATTATTCAGTAAGAACTGAAGGAGTAAATCTAAAAGTCCTGTATGTCCAGCAGAAGATGTGATGATGTGTGCGTGTGTGTTTGTGACAGGAAGGGAAGCACTTTGATCTCTGGATGAAAAACACATGTTGGGTCTCTCGTGTGCACACACACACACACACACAAACCTTTCCCATTCATAAAGGCAAACATTTATCTTGGATGTTTTAAGTAATGTTTACAAAAAATGATACAACTATCATCAAATGCAATGTTTCTCTGCTGTTAGTCATCATTTGATCAAACTGACAGAAACACATACTGCTTCTTTTCTGCATACAATAAATACCAACACTATTGAGAAGCATGCTGTACATACTGTGCAGTAGGCAGTACACTACTAGTGCATCACTAACAGTCTTTTTCAAACATCCTGTAGCTGATCTGATTGAATGTTTCTCTGATATCTGCTGAAAAAGAGACACACAACAGAATGGCCCCGCTGCTCTTTGCTATACAATAGAAGTGAACGCAGATAAATGCTGTCAAGCTCAAACAATGTAGTAGGTTCTCCAACTTGTGTGATATCCTGAAGCAATTTGATAGCTTTGTGTGAGGAACAGGTCTCTGTTTGTCTCTATTGTCAGGAAACAATGATACACATAAAGTTACAGTATGACTTCAGAGAAGCTGAAGTACAGTACATAGATCATATGATTATACTGTCCATCTGGCTAACCTCTGCTTCCCCTGGTGCACTTTAACATCAAATGTTAGTCAAGACCTGATCAAGATGCTGTATAAAATCATTTAAGTAAGTTGGACAGCAATTTCTTCCCGTGGTAATTTGGTGAAAATATTAATACACAGAAACTGGTCAATGTGTTGAAATTCACCAGCGCTCACATTAATAAATGGTCTTTAACGTCTGGCTGTGAGCGCTTTTTATTGTCAGAGTATTGCAGGTAAACCATTCATTTGTGCACAAGTTTAAGATTCTTTGCACACCAAATTAAAGATGGTTTCCGCACATTTTATAATTGAAGCCACAATGTCCATCTGACATCCACACACTCGTGTCCTTCCTCTGCTGTTTAACAGCACACCTGTAGATGGCGCTATGCTAGTAATCACGGGGAAGCCTCTGCTTCAGAAGCATTGATGATCTATACTCAGGGTCCAGGCATAAAACCACAATTCACAAAATAACGAGGAAGCACTGCACAGTTGATCAAATTCATCGTGATTCAGACTAATGTCAGGAATTATTCAGCTGCTGTTCTGCAGTCTTTGTTCAAAAGCAGAATAGGAGCATTTCTGCAAAGTTTGTTGAATAACATTTTCTTTCATCGCATTGCTTTCGTGTCACTATTTTGTGGTCAAAAGCACTTCAGTGTGTGGATGTCAGTTTGATTGCATTTTTGACTTGTTTTCTGATATCAATGTTTAATGTTACTTTGACGTGGTTTCATCATCAAGGTGCCCGCGGCCTCATCTCTCTGAGGTTTAGAATGTAATGAGGGGGAATTATAAGTGACTGAACCAGATGTATTTAGACAATGAATATATAGATGTAAATGCATGGAAGAGAATCGGAGAACTGTCACGCATTCTCTCTCTCTCTCACACACACACACACACACACACACACTCTCAGAGCAGTGTGTGTGTGCAGACGGTAAAGTGATGCCAGTCAGCCAGAGGAAACACACCAAGTCTTTGTTAAGTTCATTAAGTGTCTCAGTGTGGCTCTACATTCCACACACAGGTCAGTCGGGGGCTCTCGGTCACATGACCTATAGAATCTCTCCTTGTGTTTGACATCTCACCGGTCTGTTGTTCCAGTCACCACAGCGCCACATCCTCCGGAGAGACTGTGGATCTCCAGAAAATCTAGTTCTGAGCAGCAGTCATTAGCGGTGGGATAACTCTGAACACACTAGCAGCTCCCAGGGCTGGTGTCGTCAGTCTTCCAGCATCCGGGCTGTTCAAACCTCTTCAGATCCAGCAGTGATCAAGGCCTGTCATCCAGTCTTACTCCAGGGCCTGTTTACTGCTTCCTGTCTGCGCCGGGCACATCTGGAGGCATTCAGGGCACAGCTGCAGCTCCACACCCATATGTCACCTCCACCCATCCAGTCTGAAACAACACCGCAGCCCGATGAAGGAAGGCTTATTCCAAGGCTGCGTGTTTCCTTAAAGGACAGGTGATCTACAACCAGTTTCACCTTTTGGTATTAAAGAGTGAAGAACTAGTCAAACGAGTCAAACCTGACGCAGCAATAAACATCTGTGACCCTGGAGCACAAAACCAACCTTAAATAGCACAGGTATATTCATAGCTACAGCCAAAATTAATTTGATAATTAATTAAAAAAATGTTTTTTTAAATATAGGATATATATATATATAATTAGGATATGAATTAAAGATCATGTTCCATGAAGATATTTGGAAAAAGAGATACCGTTAATATTTTGAAACTTCATTTGTGATATGCATCGGTAAGAACTTAAAAAAATGGATTTTCTCAATATTAAGATTTTTTTGCTCCCTCAGATTCCAGATTTTCTAATAGTTGTATCTCAGACAGATATTGTCCTCTCCTAACAAACCAGACACCAGTGGAGAGATGATTTCTTTCTATTATTTATTATAAAATAAATGGAAAGATGAAAAAGTGTTGATGGAAACGGTGTATGTGCGAGTTCACAGGGTGAGATACGCTGCTGAAACCATTCTTCCTGAGAAAGCACATGCCCAGCGCGATCTAACAGCGCTCGGTGCCTGCTGGATCTCCTGGGGTCGCACAGAGCCATGAGAACCAGGCCGGGGTGTATTTATAGAAGGCCAGCGTCTTTGGGTGCTCACAGGCATTCCAGAGTCATTTCAGACCTCAAGACCCGGCTGAGTCAGAGACCACATTTGTGCACAGACTCACTCGCACACCGGACCTACACGCTTACATTAGTAGCATCTAATGTGTTCTTATTTCATACAAGGAGCTGTAGGTCATCTGATAAACCCAGGTGCACTATAACTATTGTAATTGATCACGGATGAGTAATTTCCACCCAAAAACTGATCGTGCAGAACAAAGCGTACGTCGTAGAGAGGGATGGCAGTCCTCACCCCAATCGGCCTGACGGGGGCGCTACAGCGGTCAAAAGTATGTAAGTTTACATAAGTTTCTTACGTCACTGGAATCCTTGACTCAAATTCGATTGTGAGAATATTTGAGGTATTTCACATTTTGCTAACCCTATTTTGGTGAACTCGTCCTGGGGTCTTTGCCAGCTCGGCTGAATCAGTGCAGAAAGAGAATTAAGAGGAGAATTATTAATAATTAAGTTAAATAAAACCCTATAAGAAGCCAATCAGTGAGCAAGAGGATACGGACACAGACTTCATATTTTAGAATTATTCATCGACACTTCAACAAAGAGTCCAAGATTCATGCTTTTTGGAATAAATACAAGTTTTATAATGAGAGCATGTTCTCTGCAGCCATATTTGAATCTTTATTTAGATAATAATAGGTATAACAACAGGCATTGTTTGAGGATCTGTAGATGGTTTACTCCAGTAACCGCTGTCAGAAAAGATCATGTCATCTCAGTCCACCTCACAGAGCTCCGGTCATTAGTTCACAGACAGCTGTAGCGGGGAGAAACAGCAGTGTGTAGGAGTGGAGTCTTGAGCAGGGTGGAGATGTCCACGAGGCGTGATGTCATCACTCATCAAGCCTGCTCTGAGATGAGGCCGTTGTGTTGTGTGATATTTAAAGCCGAGGCAGCACCGGGTGCACAGGTCGGAGAGGTTCTGGGAGGAACCACTGGGTGTTTCCGACGCCTCAGGACTCTTGAGGACAGAAACACACAGACTGAGCGTGTGTGAGTCGACGTGCCTGCCAAGGGCCCATGAAGTCCAAATATAGGCAGGAGCCACAGGCCTCAAACACACACACACTGTACAGTAGGCACATATCTGCGGTCAGAAGCCGTCTGAATCGAGACACCATGACATCCTAACCTCAGAGTCGGCTTCTCCGCCGCTTTGGGCCTTTTTCTGTCTTTATAGCACCAGCGAGAGAGAGATCCACCACACCCAGGAGGGACGCGAGCATCCCAGTAAACAGTAAACCGTGTTAGTGTAGAGTCTGTCATGGGCTGGAGGACACAGGGCAGTCTGTGGCTCTTCTGTCACAAATACTGGTGAAAGCGTTTGAGAATAGTCTTAGCCTCTTTAATATCAGAAATGAGCGACTTATCGTTGGGTCGGTTCCTCGCTCAAAGCTGTTGTAGGAGGAACGTAGTGCATGGATCACCTTTATGGCTGAGCCATAGTTTATAGCTTACAGAAAAACTTTGCTGTGACTAATTCTTTTTGTAAAGTCTGAGCATGTTTCCGTCTTTGCTGCAGAAAATACAAATAAGGAAACGGAGATAATATTATTACAAGCAAAGAACAACAGCAGCATAGGAAAGAAAGATGACAAAAGCGTTTAACAGCTCTTCTGATTCTCCTAAATGTCACGGAGATGACACAAAACACGTGCTCCCCGAGAACATGAACCTCTTCTCTGAGCTCGGGTTCAGCTCAGCGCTCAACGGCAGTGAATGAACGTGAATAAACCAGACACTCTGTTTGGCCACAGATCAACCCGTTCAAACACAGCTGCTGAGAAACAGAAGAGCTGACGGATGGAGATCAGCGAGTCCTCGGATCGATGCCGCTCGTCGAGATCCTCCGGCAGCATTCCTCAGAACCGGACGGGAATGTGAGCAACAGGAAAAACTGGGTTCGGTGAAACCATGACCAACCCTCTTTTGAGCAACAGCAGGAATGAGAAACTGTTCAGGGTTTATTCACAGCATGAGAACTCATCTCTCATCATGAGAGTAGCCATGACATCCCATGATTCATAGCATGAGAAAACACAGTGCTGTCAGACCGCTCTTACTGCAGCTCACAGATAACCTACAACATCCACCACAACTCCTGGTGTTTGATTATCTGAGAACAGAAGAGGAACAACACTGACGTCCTTCGTCTTTACTTCAAGCCTTTAAGTACAATGCATCATAAAGTGCCATTAAAGGCTATAATGCACAGAATTATTTATAATCTTGCCTTGTTGTAAATAAATAACCATTTCTGACAGTCTCTTCTGCTCACAAATCCTGCATTTATTTGATCCAAAATACAGAAAAACTACCTGCTAACTGTAAAATAACTGCTTTCTATTTGATTGTGTATATATATATAAAAAAGAAATTTACTTCCGTGAATTCAAAGCTAATTTTTCGATATCATTACGCCACACAGTCCTTAAGAAATCAGAACATATGTATTATTATTACAGCGGAGTAAATTTTTTCCAGTTCTCTATTCTCGTTAAAAGAAAAAATATTACTATAATAATTTTAATACTGATAATAATAATAATAATAATAATAACAATTTTGAAGAACAATGTGACACTGAAGAGTAGAGAAATGATCCTGGAAACTCAGCTTTTATCACAAAAAAGAATTATATTTGAAAATGTATTCAAATAGAAAGCAATTATTTTTAATAGTAAAAAAAAAAAAAAATACAATATTACTGCTTTCACTGTATTTTGGATTAAAAAACGCAGGCTTTGTGAGCAGAACAGAATTCTTTAAACATTCCAAATCTTTTTTTCTTGTTTGACTGGTAGTGTAACGATAAGCGTTATAATGTACTGGATTAACTGTGGTTACAATTATTCACGAGATTAATGCATTAAAGGGTGTACTTCAAGGCATAATTCATGTATTAACTATAACTGTACATGAAGGCTTTAGGTAACGAGTGTAACAAGAAGTCATGTGTCCTCCGTTCAGTTCCTGCCATGAATGAAAGTAGACAGCCTGCAGTATACAGTACAGTCCGAGCACTACAGTGTGCTTCTATTCAGGATTCATCAGAAATCATCACACAGCAGTAAGAGAACGCCGGGCTTACCTCATCGTCTGATCAGCGGCAGGGGTCCAGACGGATCCAACAGCAGCAGCAACACAGAGAGAAAGAGAGAGCAGAAAACACACTTCAGTGTCAGACTCACTCCAGATAATGCAAACAAAGCACACCAACACTGGAGATGCTGGTTTTATGTGTTAACCCTTCACAGATAGACAGCACGCGGCACAACAAGACCATTTTAATCAAACGAGAAGAGGAGAAAAGGACAGGCAGCTCTTACTGTACAGTAAGTGTGTTATAAGCAGCACAGTCCGAATCCTAACCCATAATCAATCCATGCCGTAACCCTACATTACTTCCTTCTAGCGTTAACACACAGCGCATGTAAGAAGTGTCTCTTCAGAGTCCTCCAGCACACTTTCTCTGTAAACACGATTCTGTTCTGTTTCTCGCTGCCATCTGCGTGTGTCTGGATGAGAATCTGTCCCGTCTGACGCATCTCTGCACTTCTGACTCAAATCTAAGCAGGAAAGTGTTTGGCACTAGAGAAGCATCTAATCAGGTTTAGTGCATTGATGAGAGTGTGACTGCTGTAATGATGTCACTGCTGCAACGCTCTCAACACTGCTAGTAAAACACTGTGCATTCATCAACACATACAAACAGCAGTGCATTGTGGGATGCAGCCTTTCGTAGGGCCGTGTGCTCCATGCAGTAACAGTACAGGCACTACAAGAGCCAACTATTGTGATCAGAGTCGATGTGAGTGTGATGCAGGAGCGGCGCGTGACGCTTCTTCAGAGCATGGGTCCTGCTGGACAGCAGCGTGAGGACAGATGGTCAACAGTTAGGGTGCTTCCTTTTTCCGTTCTTCTCTCCACAGGATCGTGACACAAACCACCATAACAACACTGCTGCTTCTGCAGCGTCTTATCAAGCAGTGCTGCTGGAGTCTGATCACAAAGAGTACAGGAACACAGAACACACCGAGTACAGTAACACACAGAGTACAGTAACACAGAGAACACAGAACACACAGAGTACAGTAACACACAGAGAGTACAGTAACACACAGAGTACAGTAACACACAGAGTACAGTAACACAGAACACACAGAGTACAGTAACACACAAAGAGTACAGGAACACAGAACACACAGAGTACAGTAACACACAGAGAGTACAGTAACACACAGAGTACAGTAACACAGAACACAGTAACACACAGAGTACAGTAACACACAGAGAATACAGTAACACAGAGAACACAGTAACACACAGAGTACAGTAACACACAGAGAGTACAGTAACACAGAAAACACAGTAACACACAGAGTACAGTAACACACAGAGAGTACAGTAACACACAGAGTACAGTAACACAGAACACAGTAACACACAG
>JAUCMU010000027.1:5669316-5686108 GCA_032275025.1 Enteromius treurensis | reverse complement strand
TATCTTGCTTCTCTGTGGTCACATGATGTTATTCAATGCACCCTAATTCTCAATATAACTGTTTTCACTGATATATTCAATGGTTTCTGTTGTCAGAAAAACTTAATGAATATGAAATAGTGACTGAAATGCACTCCATTATAAGGCATGCTGAACTAGCTCTACCTTACAAGATGTTTATCTAGATTAAAATCCTTATTTTATTGTCTGATGAAACCAAGTATACATAAGATGTAGACAGTGGCTATGCTGTGATTTTGGCTCTATTTGCATGTAAAATGGAGTTAGAAGCAACATAATATCTATTTTAACTGAAAGCTCTGCTCCTCTCAGCCTCTCGCTGGACGCAGAGAGAGGGGTGTGCGCGCTGGGAGAACAAGAGCTCACGCAGCACTACCAGACTCAAGAAGTCTCTAGATTTGTCGCTAGTCGCTTTTAGGGAAAAATGTCACCAAGGGGGTATAAAAAGTCACACAATATAGTGACAAAGCTGCTAATTTGGCAACACTGATCTGTAGCAACAACAGACCGCAAAGAATGATGGACACGCCTGGGCTGATGGGAACTGTAGTTCCCGCTACCTCCCGTTCGCTCCATTCACCTGTACAAATTTAGTTTGAAGACCTATTGTTTTATGGAGTCATGCGATCACGGTGGTATCGAAAAAATTTGCTATTGTGGTACGACGGTATTGACAATATCGTTACATCTCTAGGTAATAAATAGGACAGAGTGATAATTCAGTTCTTCTTTTTTAATAAATCTGCAAAAATGTCAACAATTCTGTGTTTTTCTGTCAATATGGGGCGCTGTGTGTACATTAATGAGGGGAAAATATTTTAGCAAATGGCTGCAATTTAACAAAGAGTGAAAAACTTCAGGAAGTCTGAATACTTTCCGTACCCACTGTATATCTATATATCTATATATATATATCAAGTGCATTTCCTCTTAATCACGTCAGCAATGACAAGCTGTTGTATTTGTTCTATTTACAAAATAGTGTAAGACCATATAAGGCTTATGGCTAAGGCTTCTCATGCAACAGCTTTTTGGTGGGGTTTTTTTTTTATATAAAACATATAATCTTAGATGCATAATTGTTTCACAGAGTTTGACTGTTTCTTAGAATCAAAAGAGAAGTCTTGAAGCGTAGTTCAAGTGTGAATGACGCCTCAGGACGGGGAAAAGTGACAGCTCCTCCAGTGACGTGACGGTTGCCTGCCGCTTCCTCAGTTCTGTAGCTGCTTCACAGACTCTCAGCCAACACGGAAAACAGAGCCGACAGACCACCAACACACACACACACACGAACCACAACCCCACCATTTCCACTAAACCGTTTCCCACACAACTACACCAACTCGTCTAGAGTCACCTCTTCCATCTTTATCCGGCAAGACAAGTTTATTTATACAGCAGATTTCATGCACACCTGTCTAATGGTCTTCTTGGAAAGTGAGGAGACCGTTACAATAATCCACCCTGCTGCTGATAAAGGCATGAACAAGTTTCTTCAAGGCCTGACTGAAAACAAAGCATCTGATTCTTGCAGTGTTTTTGAGATGATGGTATGCTGATCTAGTTACTGCTTTGACATGACTACTGAAACGAAGATCTGTCTCCAGAAGTTTTCTCTTTGTTAAACTGAAGAAAGTTTTGTGATAAGCAATTTGGTTCTTTCTCATTATGTGTCTTAGTGGGAGCATATACAGGCTAAACAGGAGCGGTGCAAGAATTGAGCCTTGTGGGACTCCGTCACTGACAGTGACTTTCGATGCAATTGAAGACATTATTTTCTAAATAAATCCTCAAAAATCCCCCGTTTTGTTATTGTGAAAGCAGCACAGCTTCTAGAAGGTTCCACAGTGCATGTGATCACCATAAGATCTTCTGTTGTGTCACTGATGGAGGAAATGAATACATGACACGCTGCTGAAGAGAACACAAAGATACAGAGCCTGAAAAAGCATTTGAATCAATCGCTCTGATTATAAAGAATCATTCAGTGACTCATGACGTTACACACATGCTCTGTGTTTCATCACACCCATACAAACAGAGAGCTGCGGTTAAGCTGTACTAACAAACAGGTTGACTCATCCCTCATGTTGCCTGTGCTACTGTACGCTTGTAAACAACTGGACTGAAATGACAAATGTGGGAAGAGTGATTTCGAAAGTGATATTTAAAATAAGAAAGACTGGAATTCACTATCTTAAGGTCACACTCACTTCCCCCTTGGCGTCTTTTCAGCGACACATGGCTTCATTACTGACGTCACACAAGCTCTGGGGAAATCTGACACATTCACAAACTCTCCGAGCAACCTACACCCTCAGAAAGAAAGGTACAAAAGCTGTCACTGAAGCGGTACCTTTTCAAAAGGGACACATGTGTACCTATAAATCGGCACTTACATGTAATATTATACTTTTATTTCTGAGAGTATACGTTCCTCCTGCTGATATACTGTGAGATTGACGGTAACACAGCCTTCGATCAGAGCAGAGACCATGAGTGATTGATATGAATGACAATAAAGGTGTACAGTCTGATAGATGCGCTCTGAAAACTGTTTATCTGATGTTTGAGTCTGTGTGCAATGAATGAATGCAAGTAGTGTCTCAGACATCAGTGACCTGGTTAACTAGTCAAGGGTGTGATCCAAGGATGAAGCTCTCCAACTGATGTCTAAAAGCATAAACGATTATTATTAAGACTTAGAAGACTTCACAAACATTTTTTGTCAGAAGACAAAAAACAATTTAATGATCATTTGATCCGAGTGTGAGCAGATGAAGAATAAACCAGGTGAGCATCCTTCCTCAAGCCTAACAATTCAAGATCAAATGACTTAAAGAGGGAGAACTATAGAAGCCGAGTAGCAGCATCTCATCCCAACACACGCTTGAACGTCACCATGTCTGTGAAAAGTGAATTAGTAATGAAAGACAGCGGCGTCATCCGCTTACCTTCTTCTCTCTCTTCCAGAGTCTCAGACAGCAGAAGCCCCAGTAAAACACATCTCCGACCATGACCACCCGCCACAGATCATTCCAGAGAATACAGCACCAAAACACAACACTGCCGGAGCGCGAGGCACGCTGCCAGAGCTGAGCTCATCCCACAAAGCTCTGTGTCACTCCCTCTGTCTCTCTCTCTGAGCGGGTGACTTCATCACTTCCTCTGATACACACACACGCCCTTCCCCCACTCGACCCAGCCCTCCGCTCAAGTCACTGATCGTTTCTCAAAGATTTGATGCCAGAGACCCGTTAAAGCAGGCCGGCTCTACTGATGGCGTTGTGTGATAAAAACCCCACAGCCTGAAACATCCGTCTCAGTGAGGAGGAACAGGTCCTGCAGCAGACAGAGACTCCCTCTGTAGAGTATTAGAGCACGCTAATGTTGCCAGGAATGGAGATATGTGTTAGAGGAATGAGGAAACACACCGCTCCTAAAAGAACAACACACACATTGTGTTTCACTACAGATGACTGAAGTTAGTCACGGCTGTGAAACCAGCAGGAGGGTCCACTTCAGCTGTGGAGGGGAGTCTGGGGAAATAAACACAGATCTGGACCTTCGGTGAGCTCACAGAACCATGAGTGAGTATGAGAAACAGAGAGCACAGAGCAAAGGCTGATGGGATCGAGGTCTGAATCGGTTCAACGGAATGACCTTGAGAGGCGTGGGATGCGTCTCGGTGTCATGAGCAGGGAGTGAGAGTGATTTCATTACAGAACCTCCCTCAGTGTCCTTACACAGAAACATGCCATCACCAAGGAGTCTTGAGAAGCAGGATAGCTTTTAAACCAGATCAATCTCTTAAGTGAATAATCTGAAATTGCATTAACGGTCACTCGAGCAACATGAGTCTGGACTGACGTTAGCATGTGGCTAAAAATAACAATGTAATATTAGAATAACTATTCCCCTCGACACAGCATTGAATTAAATATATTAATAAATGCACATTTCTGGAATATTCTCTTTGACTAGAAGTTTCTGTAACTATAAAGATATAGTTCCAACAGCAGAGTCCACACCACAGCTATAACCACAGAGAGACAATATCTCTGCAATCATTTTCAGAACGATTGACAGTAGGGGCTGGGCAATTAATCGAAATCCTATAACCTATAATCGAACAAATATTTCCAGGTCGATTATTTTGATTACTTTCCCTTTAAAAACACTACCGCGTGTGGAGTCACGTGACCCGCTCCGTTACGAGACCCTGCGTTCACACCAGACGGGACTTGCGCAAATAAATCACGCTATTCACGCGTAGTTGGACGCTTGAACATTTTAAGTTTACTCGCTTCATTCGCGCGTGACATTCTCTTCACAGCAAACACCAATTCACGTCATGGGAGGGGCTTCTTCCAGTCTCTGTACATCACAAAGGATGTGACTCCCTTGGCTACAGTGCAGCGAAGCGGGTTTAAACACCTCGTTAAAACTCTCCACAGAAGATACACTGTGCCCTCGCGGTCACATCTTTCCTGCGCTGCCAGACATGTACAAGACATAGCATGAAAAGTTTAACATGCTCGTGTTTCTTAGTCAGAACTTTGAGTAAATTCATGTTCATATAGTGACATGACAAGATCACTCAGATCACCTCATGCAGCCGTGTTTAGGACAGTTCTATTTTCATTACAGCAATCTGTTGTTTATATAAATACATTGCACATTCAAATATTTGTTTACAGAAATGCACTGTTTAAAATATGATTTACAGGATATACAAGAGCTATTTTATTTAGAAGAGATACTGCTTATTTTCTACTTTTAATAAGAAAAACATTCAAAGTAATTTATTTTGTTATTTTTTTATTTAAGTTAGTTTTAGGCAAAGTGTGCTTTAATATCAGTTGTTCAACATTGATATTTAATAAATAATCATGGATAGTCAAGCAATGCTCCCTTCGTTCATAAATAAAATAATCGTTCATTAATCGCAATCGAGTTAAAATGTTCAATTAATCGCAATTTTGATTTTAGGCCTAATCGCCCAGCCCCAAGTGACAGCCAATCAGAATCCATCCTGCTGAGACCAGCTGGAGAATTTAAAGCAGCAGAGCGTGCGCGGAGAACAAACGTCAGCTGCTGCGGAGGCTAACACTGTTATCTTTATCGTTCTTGATGTGAACGGGGCTTTAGAATCTGATCACTGTGTTCTTTTAAGGCACCGTGATGTTGTTTCCTAACACTATTTGACCATTCATTTCATCAATGACTTCAAACATCAGAATCAATCAGCCGTGTGAATGAATCTGTAGAGTGAATGACTCGTTCAGTGATCAGTCACCACCTGATGTGATACACTTGTTATTACACCTAATATAAACTGCTGATAGCTGCTGATCTAGACATGTACTTCCTCTCACACAGGTGTTAGTTTATCGTTGACTGTTCAAGTGCAGCTTATTGTCCAACAGTGTCAGCTTTCATCATCGCTAGCTCTTTGTCCCTTAGGTTATATCAGCATATTTTATTTTTTCTTTATTTCAAATATCACTATTGTAAAACAAAACAGCACAATGACAAGCTCAGCAAAATATTGTCTAATTATCATTATTATAACAATTCCAGAAAGTATTGAAATCTCACTTTTAGTCATTATCGCACACCTCTACTAGGCGTTGGGCGCAGAAACAGCTGGAGGAAGCTCAGTCTAGCAGAAGTGGAACTAAACACAGATCCTCTACACGGGATAACATATTACATTTGACACAGCCCAGTGTTGACCGTTCTGCCACTGCAACATTTAAGCTAGCCTCCTTCTTACCACACACTTCCTGTATGCTATTTTAAGTTTTAAAGCTTCATTGCTATTTCTATGAAATGAAACATGTCAGTCTATATTAAGCATCACTTCTCTAATTCTAAACTGCTAATAGCTGGTGCTTGTGGCTTGGTGCTTTGTTCTGCTGTACAGGAGCTGACTCAAACTACAGACTGGTGAAGAGTCTGTCAATCACACACAGGAAGAGCAAGCTGAGCCATCTTTAATTCACTTACGCCGAGCTCTGGGAGGTCGATTATTGGCCCGCATGGCCCGGGGCGGTCTGGGTGTCGCTGGGTGAGCAATGCTGACGTTTATATATATAAAAACCCAGACCACAGACTCCGCCGTCTGCTTTATAGCTGTGTTAGGAGCACACTGACAGCGAGAAATGGTTTGAGCGAAACCAAACTGGTTAAACTTTGGTTTGCTTAACTCTCTTCACAGAGCGAGGGTCAGGGTCCCAGCGAACGATGGAGGAGCACATTGTGAGAGGGTTTATCTTTCCCATGAGTCCTTTCAGCTGCACCTGCGCTTTCAGAGCCCAGAGCAGCTATAAATCCAGCAGAGATCCCAGACAGACTGACCGGGGGGGGGAAGCTGTTTTGCTGCAGTCTCTCTCAGACCGTCACAACATTACCTCTCGGCTGGGGCGTAAGGGTTTAGAATGCTTTGCATGACATCTTTGTGGTTATCATATGTACATGTTCAAAAGAAGAAAAACAAACAATCGTGTAACTTTTCAGTCTTTGGTTTCAGTTAAGCGGTTTTTAAACGTGTTTTTTTTTTTTAATAGGAAGGAAAACACCTGGAATAAAACATCTAAATATCTTGAAATTCTTAAATCAGATTTTCTAAACGAGCAAAAAACTTGTTTTGTTTTCAGATAAAATTAAGTGCATTTTTGCTTGGAACAAACCAAATAATCTGTCAACGGGGTGAGCAAAACAATCTCACTTCAAACGAGAAAACAAGATTATTTTGCTTTTATATTTGATTCGTTTTTTTTTCTTTTTCTGAAAACAAGAATAGAATTGTGTGAATTCAATTCTATGATTCGTGCATGTAAATGAAGGTTTTATCAAATGTGAACAGACCAGATTAAGATACAGATATGCTATGACAAGACGGGACGGAGGAGAGTTAACAATGAAGGAATTCAAACAGTCAAATAAACAGCTCTCGCTCTTGTAGAAACACTAAATAATACAGTCAGCCGTGAATGTATTCAAACGAGAGGCCACACAAACGCTCCCTTCATAAAGCATGCGTCTGAATTATAGATAGCAGCTCTTTCATGAAGGCTCACAGGACCGCTGTAGATTTGCTCACGACTGAGCGTGTGAATGGAGCTCGGTGTAACCGGAGCGTCTGTGAGATGGACAGCAGGACTGAGGGTGAGGAGAGACGCAGAGATGGAGTTTCTTACCATGATGAGTCCGGTGGTGATGGGCTCCGAGCAGCCATGACACAGCTCCCCGAACTTAGCCCAGTAGTCCTTCTTACAGAAGAGCCGGCTGTCCTTCTCATAGTACCAGTGAGAGAGAGACGCCCCGCACTCACAGCACCTGAGAACACACACAAGCAAATTTTTTAAATGATATTCAATTAGATCAGGCGAAAAGAATAACTGTGTCCATGGCTTTTCAGTGCTAATTCTTCAGTAAAAGCCTGACAGTGCTATTTAACAGAAGAATGTGGTGTGCGCTGGTGTTTTAAGTGCTTCTGGTTTGTTTGTGTTGTGAAAGTTTGATGAAACAATGTTTTGCTGCTCATATTGGCCAGGACACTCATGTGAAGGAGGTTTTTAATCAGAGTCTGTGAATCACTTCACTAGAATAGAGTATGAGAGATATGATACACAACAGATTCACAAGAGCCCTTCAAGAACGGTTACTACTGTTTGTAAACATTCAGGATCGTGACAGAAACATTATGCAAATGAAATGAATTGGCGTTATTTTTATGATAGCAGAGTATAACTGTTAGTGATGGATCCACAAATATCCGTTTAATGCTCAAACAACTGAAAAACCCAAACACACCAGCATCAGCATGACTTCAGATCATCCATCGTGTGTGTGTGTGTGTGTGTGTCATAACAGCAGCCGGATGCTGATGCCTCACTGTCCTCTGTGTGAGAGACCATTGATCTGATGAGAGCCTGAGGGAGTCTAGCTCATTAATGACCATCTGCCGCTCCATCACAACCTCTGGACAGAGACCAGCACCTCCTGACCGCGCTGACCTCACTGATACAAGAGTAGTAGAGAGATCATGACCAGAAATCGTCTCATACACACCACAGGACCTGAATGAGAACACTGATCAATGACGCATTACAGAAGTGTGTTTGTCTAATATCGTGCAGTAATAGAAGACCTACGCAGGTGTCTTTACCCAAAGAGACTGAAGTGTAGAGTACTTCTCTAATACACCACGAACCATCTCATCTCTTCCTCCGTGCTCGTATCTCCAGCCTGCACTGAACTCTTTACTGCTAGCACTTACTGCCTCCCTAAAACCAATCACTTGTTCTATCCCAGATTTCTCTACACACTTTGGATAAAAGCATCTGCTAAATGAATGCATGTAAAAGCAAATGCATTCGAGCTCAGATTATTATTATTTTTTTTCAATCACCCCCCCATCATTACAGTAAACCAGAAGTGTTCCTGTATTCGTGTGCGACGAGGAAACGCATTTGTCCTGATAACAATGGCTGTATAGACCGAGTAACCAGGTTAAATGCTCACCGGGTGAGAGCTGATATGGCCTCCCTGAATGCAAAAAAAGCTGATTATTTTTAGAAAGAAGGAAGAACTGCAGCGTTTCTATTGTACTGATGTGGGAATGCTGTCATTAGGGAGAAAAGCAGCATGTCTCTGCGTGATTAGAATTCTTAATAGCAGTGCTGATCATATCAGCGAGCAGATTCCCTCACCGATTCAGATACAGTCAAACCCTGCCGCTCTAAGCATCAACACAAGCCAAGCCCAAATCTTCCCTCGGCAGACACACATAAAGCACTGGCTGCTCGTCAATGAAGCCTCTCCATTAGACAGATGAGAACAGGAAAGCGTTTGGATGCTGGGCGATCCCCAGGGCTCTGTTATCAGCCCTAACGATGAAAGCGGAGACGGAGCGGATGCTGTGAATCGTCTCAGATCTCTCATCAGAGCGGCCTCTATCACTTCTCCTTCATCCAGAGCTCTTCTGCTGATCCGGGTCAGAGAGAAAACACATCCCAGAGGAGCTCACGAGATCCAACAGCCTCTGTGGTTAATCATTTCATTTATCAACTACAGTACCAGTTCACTTTTGAAGGAAACGTGTTACTGGATGAAATATTTAAAGCACAATATCTGATGTGTGACTGGTTATAACTGGGCTCAGCAGGAACTGCTGTATTCCCCAGTCGTTTCTCACTTGTGTTTTTTCAGATTAAAAAGTCTGCTCGAAGAATACTTGCTGCGCGTGACGGTGCCATAGTAATAATGTCATGATGACACGACGTTAACAGTTCGACGGCAAACAGAAGCATGTTTACTCAACAAAACCAGCAACATCTCTGATAAAACACCATTCAGAATAATAATGGAACATATTGATATTTTATTTGATCAAACGTCCTGTATAATTGTGTATAAAAGTGATTCACTGCTCAGTAGAATTAACAACTACATTCCTGCCATTTCAATCCAACTGTTAGTGTCAGGAATATGGAGGATTAATAAAACTGTAGTAATGTTGAGAAAGAGATGGGGTACAGAGAGATGGGCTAAGATGAAGATAAACCAGAGAGAGAGCTGTGCTGGGTCTCACGTTCACTCTGACTCACCCAGAACCACAAACACAGCCCCGGCCCTCGGGGACCGCTCACATTTACTGTACATGATCCTCAAAACAACCAGCCGCTGAGTGATCAGGGCTCACAGGTGTGTGTGTGTGTGTGTGTGTGTGTGTGTGTGAGAGATCCAGAGATCACTGGTCGCTCAACCAAGTTAAAGATCAGTGAGCAAGAGGAACAGTAGGAGATACTACAGATCACATCTTCAGAACATGTTAGTTTGTGTTAGAATGAAAGTGTGTCTCCATACTGTATCATTCAACAAACCTAGTCATTTCGGGCATAATCAAACTAGATTTTTTTTATTCTATTTTAATATATTATTCTGAATTATTATCAGACACGTTTACAGCAGGCGAGGAAGTCCTATAAAACACTGGTTTTGATGATAAAAATATGGATCTGTAATTTTGTGTGTTTATGATATTGCTGAAGATGTTTAGGGTGTCACAAGCAGAATAAACAGAAGGATCTAAAAACATCTAGAACTTTATATCAAATGACAAAATGTTTCTCTATCGAGGGGGAAACTAAAGGACGATGTAGAAAAAATTAGTACAAATATATAAATAAAGGATGTGAACAGTGATTATTAACACTGATATCAAATTCAAACCAAAACTATAATAAATATCCTTGACATGATAGAATTACATAAATATAGTTGAATTATGTTCTATTTATACTCTGGACTATTATTTTTTAAACTAGTACTGTGCATTGAATCATCATATATTTAAATCATATTGGAGCTCATTCGTTTTAGTAATAATGTCCAAATTATTATTATTTTTACCTTTGATAGAACGGATCACAGCTGACAGGAAGTGAAGCCGTAGAGATAGGAGACAGATTGGGGAAAGGTCCGCGAGCCAGGGCTCTATCCCACCGGATGTCAACGCACTGCCCGCGAGGTGCCGCCACGACATTCACATTCGTTTTAATGAGAAGAACAATGTTTCTTTCCTGAGTGAAAGAAACATGGACACGACGGGAGAGATTTAAAGATGTGTTACTGAAATACGACAAACAACAAGCGCTACCCTTCACTGCTCAAAACTCACGTTTGAATAGTAAGCAGCTTCTTTTAATAAGAAACCTGACTATCATAAAGGTTGTGAGTCAGAAGCACAAGCGTGTGAACAAGCCTTAACTTTAATAAAGACTATCTCTTTACTTTTGAAGCTTTAATCTTTTCAACTTTGATCTTATCTATGCACTGACAGCTTGTAACACTTGAATCGCATCATATGACCCCTTTAAATTATTTTTATTATTATTCTGATTTTGTAACTCGATGGGTATAAAGCATGCATCATAAGAACAGAGCCTGGCTGGTGTTTTCTCACGTTGCGCACTGGTCTCGGTGTCTCTTTAACATCATTAGACGTGTTTTACATTTCGGGGGTGTCTTGTGGGAACGGTTTTGCATGCCAGTGCTTTCTTTGTGCTTACTAAGCCCTTCCCAGAATGCACTGCTCAGGTTCTCATTCTGTCGGTCTGGAGGAAGAATGAAGTGCCCTCACAAGTTCAGCCAAAATCTGGATCTGCTCCTACAGAAGACACGAGAAGCAGACTCGTGGAAGCGATTCTAACCAGCATGAGACAGACAGACGGCAGCGGATATGACACATCAGACCCAGCTTAGCAACAACCACCGCCAAACACCAGACCTTTATATAGAGATCTGCCCTGCGAGAGACTCTCATCACATCACATCTCTGCTCTCAGGTCCACTGAGGACGAATGTACTACAGTTCAGACAGGTTGAGGACACACACACACACACACCAGTGCTCACGACACACAAGCGCTGTCATCTCTTCATCACAGCACTCATCAGACGCTTGACAGAGGTCAGTTCTGTAGGACACCGTGTGATCAACCTTCCAGTTATATTCCAAACTTGGCAGCGTTTCAGAGTATCCTAGCAACCTTTCCTTCCAAAAGCACCTAGCAACAAGTTTAGCCATTTTTAAAACATATTTCTCTTGTCAAGTGACTCCAGGCACACATGAACCGAGTTAGCTATTTGATTCATTTACTTTAATTGACTAATTCATTCAAATGTAATAATTGTTTACTCATGACACACTTTGTACCTGCGATTGTTGATCCGTTAGTACACTGTCAGAAAAATGGTCTCATGGTTTTCCAGAACATTAAACATTATAACTCCAAAAACACAAAGCGTAAATAACACACTTTCCTATTAACATCGTGCACTTTCTACACAACTGTAGCTCACTGCTTGTATATGCATATTACTTCATAAATAAATCTAAACGATCAAATATACAAATAATGTTGCTGATATCTGACTTTTTTGTGTCGTCATGATGACATCATCACACATTTAGCAACTTTCTCTGAAACCGAGTGTTCCTCAGGACACATCAGGACCCGTCAGCAGCTACACTAACGCTCCAGTTCAGCTCAGTTGGGTGACTAACTGTCTCGCTTTTGTACCAAACCTTTTCAATTTACGGCCCAAAAGTTGCATTTGCTTTCATCGTACTCTTTTTATTTATTTAAGGCATTCCTCTGCCACACTGCAATTACTAGGAGTAAAATCCTGAACTGAGTTATCTGAAATACAATGTCAAAAATCAATGGTTGTAATGGTTGAAAATAATCGTGCACCGCTAAGAATGCAACAAATCCTCTAACACACACACACACACACACACACACACACCTGCTGCTGTTTGACTGTAGGAGAACAACGTAAATGATGTCTGTGTCCTGCATTTTCATTCTTACCTCTCACACACCATCCTCACAACTAATGCTGTAAAGCAGCCCCTGCACTTCATAATCAAAGCATTTTTAAAGCAGATGTCAAAATACATATGTACTTATCTTTGCATATTACAACATGATGATGTCATTTACTTGCAGCATGTAAAACAATTTCAGTATTCAGTAAATTTCATGAGTATGCATAAGTTACTGCTCATAATATGAACGTCTCATCGGCTTATGTCAGCACACTCAAAGACACACTCTGAGACGCCGAAATAAAGTCATCCAGATGTTGACAGAAGTGTGCTGAGAGAAATCAAACCCTGACCACTGACTGGACTTCACTGAGGATCTCCAGTCGCTCTGTAGTACTGTATCAACAACTACACAAGGGTTAAATCGCACACATCCAACTGCTGGAAAAAAAACAGAAGTGAAACTACAGCACACCCTTCCTAACTGAGCACAAACCAGTCCAGCAGAGAGACTCACGAACAGCGACGGACAGGGTATACCCCGGAGATCATGAAAAGCTTACTCTGAGCCTTTGAGGCGTCGATAGCGCCGGTTCCTGCAGATCATCTGCACCTTCTGCTGCTGCGCTGCTGGCCGATCACTCAGGACCCTGCTCATCTCTGCTGCTGCTGCTCTGTGTGTGTGTGAGAGCACGTCCTGTGACCCCGTGACCCCAGCTCTCTCTCCGCCCCTTCCTCTACACTTCCTGTCTGACGCTCACTCACGCACAACTTTACAACTAAACAAACTTCTTTCGTTGAGTAGCAGTTTTGTGTTTTGTCTACTTTACTTCGTCTGGACAGTGTACCGATGACAAAGTCTTTTATTTATTAATAGTAATACGGTATTTTGTGATCATGTATCCTGGCATTAGATGAAAAGGGCCTCACAGGAGTTTTTCCCACCACATGTCCATTTACTTACATGTGCCTAGAAACTGAAACACACAGTATTCATTCCCTGAATAAGAACATGGCTATGAACTTTTTTATAGTCCTAAAAACACAATCAAACGGAAAAAAAACATCGAGAAACTGCTTCTGTTTTTGAGAAATATCAAAGCGATATCTACAGCATGCAAAGCTACAGCGTATCTACAGTCACCGTACGCTTCAGCTTGTGTCCGCTACGCTTCAGGTATAGGGCTCGTGCTTTGCTTTGGTGATCTACACATTCATCTATAAAACTGTAAAAACGTAACTTTATAATTAATGACAGGATCTAGACATATTTTACATTTCTACGGCTTTTAAATAATGTTTCATAACAGCGCTTGATAAAAACAAGTATGTGGCTTTTAAAAGACAAAACAACACATATACACTGTTCAGACGTGTTGTGTTGTAATAAACATGTCAGCATGAAGAACTGCACCTGCGGTTAAACTCAGGGGAACTAACCTCATACTTCCACTAAAATCCTCCAAACACTGTTTTAAGTGTTGCTAAAGCATACAGAAACCTTTAACTGTGTATCAACAAACCGTGGTCTTACCGTTATTTTAGAACGATATTTACTATAGTACATCTCGTCCTACCTTCCTCTGCGATGCCGGAACGCCATCAGACTTGTTTGGTGTGAAGGAATCAAACGGATCTTCCTGAGCCTGACTGCTGAAGGAGACGTGCGTGACTGACAGTGAGTTCCTCACACACTTTCAACTGATCTGACCAGAAACACAAACCACCCGCTTGTACTTCCCCAGCCACGACTGACCTGAGATCAGCTCCATCAGCACCAACTCTTGACACCTGAATCTCGGGATCAAACAACCCTGACATACAAACGTAACACGGGTCAAAGACATTTATATGAAAACATGGAAAACACATCAAAAGCAAGTAAAGTTTGAAAGGTTTGGGAGAATACAATGTCAAAATATTATCCATTTTATTGCATTTCGAACAAGTAAAAAAAGTTTAGCTATTTAAAATGACAAGCTAGTAGTGATTGGGGTAAAACGAATTAATCCTTTAATACGTCGTAAACGGATTCTTGTGGTAAATCTGCCCGACAAGACTTTTAGAGGATGTTTAATACGGACACATGTAGGTTTCTGGGGAAAAAAATACTACTAATAATAAAATAATTCAACAGCACACCGTTTATGTAATGTACTGAACAACAAGTGCTTTGACCCAAATACACACACACAGACAGAGATGGACCAAGTGCACACGGGCCTCAATAGATCACACTTTACAGCAGATTGAGTTCACCAACTGACAGTTCTGACCTAAATATGATTTCCTAGAATTCAGTCTCGCTCTGAACGAATCGTTTGAATCAGTGAGAACAGCTGCAATCAGATCATTCCAATTCAAGATTCAATCGTTTGCTGGGATTTCTGAACAGGTTCATTAAGAAGAATCAGTTAGCTGATGAATCTCGGATCACATGTTTTAAGAAACAGAGTGAAGTAAAAGTTACTAAAAAAATAAAACTACTCTGATAAACTAAAGATAAATTGACTTGAGTACAGAACGTAAGTAAAACTACTTCTTTCCTGTCCATCACGGCACACAGATCCTGTGGTCATAAAGTACAGTCCATCTGAGCAATGAAGGAACAATGCTTAGACACGCTTAGAACTCATGATGAATCAGTCTAAGGATTCAATCATTCTTGACTCATTTCCATCATCTGTGATGGTATTTTTGTCATCAGATGTTGGAGCACTGCACACACTCAGGAGAAACATCTTCTTAAAACACACCTCGGCAGGAACGGGGTCGTTGATATTCTCACGCAGCTTTCCCAGCAGCGCGGACGGAAACGGCATTCACTGACATGCTGCTTTTAACTACAACAATAACCACAGAGCAGAAACCCTTTTGGGAACAACAACAAGGCAGAGAAAACTCCCTGAAAGTAAGAGAGAAAGCGGAGGAGGAAGCAGGGATCTGCGTTATGTCATTGGAAAAACTGGAAGTCTTCCAGCTGTAATGCATTTGGCCACTACAACACGTGGAGAGGATGTAAGGTGAGGGGTTACTTCTGGACTGGACTTTTTCAGCCAGCAAACACCCAACATCCCATCAAGAATGCTTTTATTATCATTTAAGTTATAAATAGGCGATCTGTGTTATGAATGTCCACTTTTTCTTCATCATCTCTGACCAGTTTCTCATGTGAAGTGTTTTCGGCCCCTGCTGAGATTTGGGGACACAGCATTCTGCTTCAGAGACACTTTCCCATGAAATTAAAGCTCCATTTATGTCTTCCAGGGAAAACTGTATTTCCCTACCCAAGGGACAGCTAACAGCCCTGCAAATAAACCAGCACCAGCATTCTTCTCTGGCTGACAGCAGTGGACCGTTCACACTGCTCTCAGTGACAGCCTTCATCTCTTTCCATGGCCTAAAACACCACCAGAACTACACCTCAGAGAAGATGAACAAAAAACTGAACTGATATTTAAAGTGAGAACTGAAACAGCAAAGGACTAAATCCATGTTTGCACGCATTTCCTGCGCAGGTAGTTACACAGACCTCATCAGGATCGGCTCAGGTATAAGCCTCTTGTGTCCCAGATGAGAACAGAACCTCCGCCTCTGTCCGCTCACAGATCTCTAAACTGCAGTCCTCTCTTTCCCTCGGACTTGGTGTCCTTGCCAAATGTCCTCCGTCTCGGCACGGACACAGCTCTCTATCATGCCAATTTCCAAACCCAGTGGAAATGCCGTTGCTGATTCAGCAGAACAAGGGATGTACCAGAAAAACGCTGCCCCACAGGACGGGTGTGCCGTTTTATTAGTTCATGTTCACTGCTTAACCAAGCCCTCACCATTACCCACTCCAAATCTGCGTCCTTAGGGATGCTGTTCAAGCCCTTAAGTCCATCCCTAAAATCTGGCGGACAGTGATGAGCGAGTCAACAAAACAGCTAGTTACGGAACAACATTCATATCAAACAAATCTCTAAACTCACACAAAAAAGGAAAACAATCCTTAAAATCGAGGTGGCAGTATACCGCCAGTCAGTTGCTGTGTGCCATGTTCATGGAAATGTATCCCTTGCACATATTTTTAAGCACTGCAAATTAAAAACAAGTTATTTTAAGTAGTTTAAATGCAAACATCAGCGCTGAACGTGTCTGAACGGCACACATCTACAGCTCAGAGTGTGTGGATATCTTTCTTTCTTTACTGGCCTTGAATGATTAAATAGACAATCTTCACTTTTTCAGCTGAATAAATGTGACATTCATTATAATGAGATGACGTGAAGATTGTTTAACAGTAAGTTCGGTTCAATCTGTGTCTCCAGAGTTGGATCTCCTGGTATTGCGGTTCTGTGTGGAGTTATGATGAGTAGTGTTTAGAGGGGAATGTGTATTCTACAGTATATATGATCCAAATAACATATTCACACGTAAATAAAA
>JAUCMU010000027.1:5654872-5664912 GCA_032275025.1 Enteromius treurensis | reverse complement strand
CCGAACACAATACTGAATCGGCCAGCTGCGATGTCAGCGTCTGTTGTTTCATGTTTGCCAGCAAACGCGGATGATCCTCTTCTGAGTTAGGCACTTCACTTGATCTTCCATAATAGATAGGAGACACACAACAAGTAAAATTTGATCACATACTTTTGAGAATCCAACGTTTAACTGATCTTAATAGATGCTTATTGTCACTCATGTAAACATGACAGACACTGTAGTTTTTTTCGCAATTACACGTCTGCACTTTGTTTCCAGGCGGACCGAAAATAGACGCGACACTCGCGTCCCCCGGAAATCCGCTCAAATTCAACCAATCAGATGATGACTTGGACACTGCTGAAGCGTTTCCAGAAAAGTGTACCGTATGCATCAGACGTTCAGCAAGCGCTCCGTGGACGTGACGTCTGAGGCTGAGACTACACTATACCAGAATATTTATCAGCTTATACCACATCTACTTATTAAAGGAATCTGTTTACTGTCAAAAAACGATTAAACGTACGTAATACCTTTTCAATACCATGACTTGGATGAATCCTTGATACTTTAGTTTGAATACTGAACATTAAATAAATTGTTGCGATCATGTCCCTGAGTCTAATGTGCTCAACACAACAGGTGTGCTCGTTTAAGGTTGATTGCAATGAACAGGGTTTATAAATGCACAGCCATGAACTTACTGTATGATCATAATATTTGACCTAATATTAATATTAAAAATGTAATAAATATCATCAATAAATAAAATGTTGATTTTTGTTTTCAAAAAAGAAGCCAATTAGTTGTTCATTATAAGAGATGTGTCTTACTTTCTCTTGCATATTTAATATTGCTCTTTAATTAAGCAAAAATGTTTTATCCGATTACTCGAAGACATTTTTCCGTAGAATTCAAAAATATTCGATAGCGACAGCCCTACTCAAAACATGTTTAGCATCAACTCATTTTCTAGTAATTCTCCAACAATTCGTTTAAAACAATTCAGTTCAGACTCTCCGTTCCTCCCTTCTTTGTCGTGATTCCACGTACAGTAGTTTTCTGAATAATGCAGTGTTTGTGGGCGGGGCCCTTGCAAAATTCTAGTGTGAAACATTCTTTATCAACAAAACTACATGAGAGCAGCAGAGGCACATTGTTAATACACATAATCACAATGTAGTTTATTCACAATCAACACGATCAGAGGCAGCTGCAAAGCAATGATCACTACAGCAGAGTCTTTAAATAAACACTCAAGGCCTAAATAAATGATAATAACAACAAATGTCCATTCTTATGTGATGGAGTTGTATCTAACAGACTTGTGTGTTTGGGAGCATTTGTTGTTTTTCTCTATGGGTTGTGTGAGATTCTGGGCGGTCTGTGGCAGAATGAAGAGCTGTTATTGAGATCTCTTTATATCCATCACTAGTGACATTTGTACCGTGCGTCTCTCAGTGATCACTGCATGAGTGCGGCGCATCTATAAACTCCAGGTGTGTATGTAGGGTTATGTGGACTCCCCACAGTTTTTCTATGGAGTATTTTTTTTTTCTATAACCCTACAGTAACCCAACACCTAAAAAATATATATTTTTTTTAATTACGGGGAAACAGTCAGTGTCCTCATAAACCAGCATTATTTGATAATACCTCTGTCATACCATATACAAATTAGTGTCCCCAAAAACCACCCAAACCAGTGCCGGCACACACACATTCAGTTCCCTGTAAAACCACACACACATTTCCATGAGTACATAACCCCACGTGAGGAAAGATGGATACAGTGATACATCAGTAAAATATGCAAAATATAAACAAAATACTAACATGGCACTGTGGACATGTAACACAGTAGAAATCCATGTTTAGAAGTCTTTTTTGAACAGCGTGTCAGTGTGATTCTATAGTCCCACATTCCCAGACTTTCTGGGCCATGAATTTCCAGAACTTTTCTATGGCTTTTCCAGTCATTCAATTCTATAGTACTTGTACTAATTTACAATTGAATTTAATACTACAGTATTTGTACTAATAGATTTAGCCTAAACGATTTCTTCGATGTCTGTATTACGAGTCTCAATGACACACTGAAGTTTCCTGGAAATACTAGATATAATAGAGATATTAGGGGTTGTATTGTTGTTTTTGTCATCTATAAACAAACGACCGGTACATTACAATGGTATTCACCAGTACCTTCCCTCTTTAAAGTGAACACAAGCTCAGGGGATAGTTAGCAGCTGAGGAGTGTTTCCCGCAGTATTCCAGCAGCAGTGAGCAGCACACATGTGCTCATCACAGATATGGTTAAAAAGCAACACAACACAGCAGTGAGAGCAGACAGCACCAGCATCCTCACGAGCCCTGCAGAAGATGCGAATCATCATCATCATCCTCATCCTCAGCAGCAAACACGAGACACACTAACCTTCCTCCTCTCCCATGCGTTCGTCCTTCCAGGAGCAGCAGAGCAGCATCAACCTCGTTCAAGCGCCGCGACAGAAGCTCCCCTCTGCGGTCAGACGCGCTGGAGAAACGCGGCGCTGCTGGAACTGCGCTACTACGGCAAAGGCTCGCCTCGCCTCATGAATATTACACGCGTCGCGTCGCGTCACGCCGCTGTCTGATTAGCTGACGGCTTTGAGTCGGTAAGTAGGCGGGAGTCCTCTGGCGGACTGCGGATGGCGAAGTTCAAATAGTTACGCGCCTGGGCGCTTCCCGAGCCTTCGCCATAGTGGGACTCCTCCGGGCGGAAACATGTCTGCCAAATAAACACCATCCCTGGAAAACACTGCGCGCATGCGCTCTGTCTCTCCGGAGTGAGGTCATGTTTATATGGATACTTTGTGACGCCGGTTAAAAGAAAATTCATTTGCTTTTTTAATATATGTTGGCCTATTCATAAAATATATGCATTTAATTGGAAGTTACAGTCATTTTATTTTTGTCTGGGGACATGTCATATTAAAAAAATGAGTATAAATAGAATTTACTAGAAATAATGTTGATTACAAAAGGGATAGCATTTGAATATTTTCACACAGACAAACACATATACAGATTTAGTTGATTTCTTTCATAATATGCATTGATACCAATGTTTCAGGAGTTTAGGACACAGAATAGACACATGCTCATTCAATAAGTGTTTATTTCCTGTTGGGTTTTATGCTATATTTTTTAAGATTAAATGTTTTTCCCAAGGCATTGTTTCCATTCATAGCTATGCAAATATTTGAAATCAGAAAGTATCATAACTATTAAACTGTAACGTTATTATTTTTAACCTCAGAATGACCTCAAAGTAAAAAAAGAGTCTGATTGTGTGAATTATTATAATCTTACTTGAAGTGATGAGGGATTGTGAAAGTCTCAAGACAGACAGGGATCAGTGTTCTACTGTAATGTAACTATGCCTGCTTTAAAAGTTTCAAAATGATTAAAAAGATGTTGTAACCTTCCCAGCACTGCTTGTTTGGTATCTTGGTCCAGTCTCTGATTAGAAATGGCAGAGCCTATTTGGATGTTGTTGTAAAGTACCCCTGTGACCTCATTGTTTCAGTATTACTGTTGCTTTGTGTTTATTTAATGAGATCTCTGTGTGGGAACTGTTAATGCAATAGTCCACATGAAGCTGTGGTTTACAGTGATCTCAGAACAGCTTAGGAGGGGTTTAGACATGACCTAACATTTGTATTCCCGGTGTGTGTATCTTGTTTGCAATGTTTTGCAATCAGGTTTCCGAAAGTTTCACTCTACAGAGACAACACTATGCTGTACTGCTGCTATGAGATTTAAGTGCAACATTTGATGCAGTTGTCCATGAAGTCCTGCTTGCTTGGCAGCTGGTTCCAGTCATATCTTAAGAATTGAAGCTTCTCATTCAATATAGGATGATGTTATTCAGAGGCAGTCCCCTGACTCTATTTTGGCCCCTATTGTTTTCTTTATATATGCTTTCTTTAGCCTCTATTTTTGAAAAGCATGGATTGCATTATCATATGCAGACACTAATCAATTTGATTTGCTCCTGAAGCGCAAGTATGGCTTAGAATCTCTCTGTTTATGTCTTTTCGATGTCAAAGCCTGGATGTCAAATGAAAGTAAAAGAGAGATTTGCCTCCCTTTTTTTAAGCATTTTAAAACTGCGATTCAATCAATTTTTGTTTCTTCTAGAACTGGTTGTTGTAATTCTCTGTATCCGGGAATGACAGTTCTGCAATATACAGATTACAAATTGCCCAAATGGTTTGTAAATAAACTGAAACTGAGACAAAGAACGCTGTTTTTAATTATTTAAAATATTTTATTTTATTTTTCACTAGAGCAGGTAAGATGCCGGGATTTCCGGGAACTAGTCAGAATATAGGTTGTGGAAAAAGTGCAACAGCCCCGCCCCTTTGCTTAAATAAGATGGAAATCCCACGGCACAATAGAGAAGACCTGGTAGGGCTCACAGGCAGGTCAAATACAGCACCAGGTACATTAACACATGATAAGGTGTCTCTCCAGATGGATCGAAAAACAGTATCAACCATGTATAGCATAAACTGACACATTATATGTTTGATAATACATTGGCTAGGGAGGCTTTCGGGACATACGGACACACAAACGCACACACTGAGGAGATTTACAAACATCACCTACACACACACACAGACACTTACATCTTAAAATATCACACACAGTTTTGCAAGTTCCACAGTGACTACATTGCAGAAGCTATTTAAAACAAAGAAGTTATTGTCATATGATGTGTACAAACTCGATAATTGGTCAACATGTCAAGTTCAAATGGTGCAAAACAAACAACATATGGCAAAGTAACCTGTTGTTAAATGATCCAACCTACAGTAAGCATATGATATACACATATATATTTTATATGTATATATAAACTAATTCTATGTGAATACACAACGATTAAAGAAACACATTCTTGGTCAAATGATGGAAGCACCTGTAGTCCCCGGGTCCAGGGAAAAACATCAGCACATTTTTTAATCTTCCAGGTTTAAACAAACATAATGTACAAGTACAAGGATTACTATTTTACAGAGTTACTTTCAGTTTGTTCCCTTCAAAACAAATGATTGATATTAGACATAAGCTGTCGTTTACTTCTGTTTGTTCGGAGCAAAGCTCATCAAGCTTCACACAGTATGCCAGAATGAATGCTGCGATCGAGACGTTCTGCCATCCACAAAGCTCCCTTTGCCCGCAATACGCATTTTATTGCAGACGGTTTTTCAAGTGTCTCAAATCAGAAGACACTCACTGATGCTTCGTGAAAGACTCAATCATCTAGAGGGGGTGAATCTCACAAAACACGCAAGAAATAAAAAGAAATTATATTTTCATGAAGAAAATTAAAATAATGCTAGAAACTACAAAAGTATTTGTACATCATGGAAGTATTACTGCCTTGAAATAAAACACTTTGTTTGTATTACAGCAATGAGAATAAAATATCACCATTGAGAATAGTTCTAAATTACAAGTAATTACAAAAGAAAAAAGTAAAAGCAGCAAAAGCATTCCAATTTTGGTGGAAAATCAATCTGTGCGCCTAAAACTTGATTTTCTTTATGCAAAATAGAATTTCTTTTTGTGTATGTGTGTGTGTGTGTGTGTGAGAGTCACCCATAAAGCACTGCAATCGTAAGGCTCATCTGCACAGAGAGCTGCTGAAGGGTAAAATCACAGGCAAACCCCTGAGCTGAAGTGTTTCGACCCAGGGTTTAATCAGCAGAATGACAGGACGCTTTCACTCGCGAGCCGGAGAGGACCCTGGAAGGTGTGAAAGAGTCTGAGCGACTGAGCAAAAGAGCTTCGGATGGTCTCAGAGACGTTCACGAGTAAGAGGACGGTGGTTAAACGTTTACAGTTACTCACAACAGCATTGCCAGTTAATCAACCCAGTTATATGGAACCCTACACTGAGAAACGCTAACGTGATGGAATGGGCCATTCGAATTTGAATTATTTTCACAAGACGGTTCGGGGATTTGGATTTGTTAGAAATACTTGCTATCAGTACAAAACATAACACTTGTGCATGTTGGGGTTTGTTTGTTTGAGTATCAAAAGTACATTCTAGAGCATGCAGTAGCACCATGTTTCTTAAGGTCACTTCACATCTCAAGAGATCCTTTACTTTCTCCTCCTCCCACAGTATTTCCCTTGGCAGCCGGCTCCTCCTGCAGAACACCACCACAGACAACACCACATCACACATTAAACAATATAGCATTTCTTCGTGTGTGTGAATGGAGATGAATCAAAGTCAGCTGAGACCATTTTCTCTTTTGGGTGAATTATCCCTTGCAACGAGAAAAATCATCCCGCTGATGTTCATTCATTTTATCCATCATAAAGGTGCCTGCTTCATATCGTAGTCTGAATTTAGTGTTTTACAAACTTCAGGAGAAGTAGGCCAGAGTTTGGTGTGATTTAGGATCAGGACGTTCGGTTGAGGTCATCAGAAATGAGAAATCAGTGATTATGCTGTGGCGGGATTAATCTCGTACCTCGATACCCTGCTCCCAGGAATCCCGTCAGTCCACCTCCGTATTTGGCTGCTTTGGCTGAGGAAAGAAGTAGTCGTGAGTACATATGTACCTTCCTTTGCCATCTGAATCGCACATGCTAAAAGTTCTGCCAAATGCATAATTATAGATATACTGCTGGACTTGTTAATACAGGTGATCTTGTGCTTTAATCACATGTACCATCAAAAAAGACAAAAAAACGGTCTCATCCTGCTGCAACATCTTCTAGTGATGTTGTAAGGATGTTAAGAGCATTTACCTTGTTGGGGTGACAGTCCTGCTCCATATACCCCTAAAAGACAAGAAATCATTGGATTATTAGCTGTTCAAACCACACGGGCGACTGAGAGAAATGTGTCTAATTAAGTTAGTAAAGAGAAGAATAACTGTGAAATAGATGCCTATAGGGACGGTGAGTGAGTCAACAGACAGCATCAGGATTACTGTGTGATTTATGACCAGCTGTGACCAAGAGCATCTGGACGGAAATAATAAAAGCACCGAGCAGCTCTACTTTGTGATTATATAATAACTAACACATAATAGCATGTGTTATGACAGCAGCTTGTGCGTGAGTATTAGCAAGCAGCGAGACTCACATTATAGTCAGAATGCAAATACACGTCAAATGCTATTTGCACTTCAAGCCGATGCTTTTCATAGCGAGCGGACTACAGCAGTCAGTGACGCTTTTCAGCGGTCAGGATAATACTGTTTAGAGGGCTCTTATTGTGAGATTTTCCTGCTGTTTGTTTGTGAAAAAGATCTGCGAGTTTACAACGCACAGTAACTCCAAAGTCATTCTCCACGTATTCACTGTTTCTGAACTCCCTCAAACATCTCGACTGTAGTCCTGAGCTTTTTCATCACACTTTGGATTATTTCTATAAAACCGTACCTGGATATGCTTGTGGATATCCTCCATATCCTCCTGGAGCTACACCACCTTTAGGATCAAAAGACACCAAGATTTAGTTCTGCCTCTAAAACACAGCATTGGTCAGTGAACAGGATTAGAACCCTGCTGAAAAACTTTGCTTGCAAGGCATGTTTTGAAGCTGGGATGCTGGTTTGTGCAGGCAAAGGACCAGCATAAACCAGTTTTTTAGCAGTATAACTTGTAATCTAAGTATTTTGGTCTTTTTCTCTTCTGTTGTTTCTGTTTGCCTGGGCTTGTTGTGTATCTGCATAAGCAGAGAAACCAATTGAGGAAGCTGTTCTGAAAGGATGGTACTGGAAAGAACACAGTGACTCCAAATGAATGTTTTACAGGAGCAATACAAACCCACAATATTAGGCTCACTGCATTGTGTGTGTGAGAGCGATTACACAAGTGCGTTACTGCTGTGAGTGTGAATGTACATGTTTCTTGGGCAGACAGAGGGTCTAGGCCGACTGCTTGACTGACTGATGTTAATGTTAACTAACACATGATGAGCAGAACTCAGCACCAGTAAAGACCCACTTTAAGCGGAGCTTCTATAACACCTCTCCTCGTTTTACAGTAAAATGTGTTATCTACACCACAAACATACAGACATGTTGTATATTCAACAACACGCACAGATGACCAAATAAGATCTGCATGAAGCAATCATTTTTTTGTAGAGTTAATGCTGGACCTCTCACCTGGCTGTGCGTATCCTGTACCCAAAGAGCCGTAGCCTGTTGATAGATTTAGATGAGAAACCAACAAATGAATATTTTGTAATCGTTAAATGTACATTTCCTGATATCCTGTACAATTCCCCAGCAGAGAATTGAATTGAATCTTCAGAGCTAATCTATGGCCTGGGGAATGCATTTGTTCTTGGGGAAAGCCCCAGAAAATGAACTTGGCAATGCTTTTGAAGTACAGTGTGAGGTTGTGTTGCAGAACATGAATATTTTGTATTCTTTCTTTGCTACCTGGTTTAGGTGGTTTAGCACCAGCTCCAACACCACCAGCTCCCAAACCTACACCTGTTGGATACCCTCCACCTGCAACAAGATAATTGATGGTAAGCAACACACGGAAAGCTTTTTTCATGTTCAATATTTCCACAGAAGATAGTGTGTATCTTCTTAGAGTCAGGTCTGTTCATAATCTGCTGATCAGATATTCCTGCTGAAAAAACCCCCAAAACAGCTAAAACCAGTCTAGGCTGGTTGTCCGGTCTTAGCTGGTTTAAGCTGGTTTTAGCTGGTCTCCCAATCTGACTAGTTAAGAGCAGCCGGGTCAGGCAGTGAACCAGCTAAGCTGGCTGCAGGTAACACACCAGTTCCAATTCCAGCTGCTCCAGTGCAACCAGGATTGGTACATCTGAATGCGTTCCTATCTTAAACTAATAATATTTACCGAATGGATATGGGTAAACCCCACCAGGACCTGTAAACACAAAAGTGTACTTCACGCTGAAGTCAAATATAGGTTCAAAGGAAACGGTCATACTTCAGCATTTAGATGACATGTTTCTTTGCTTTTGCTATTTGCATGCGTTTTCTGAAGTTTCCCTCGGGCACCGTACAAATCCTCCCTACAGAAGTCCCGTTGTGAAGTTCTGCTTTTAGTACTTTTCAAGTGACAGAAAAAAAAAGCTAAAGGATAAAGTATCAAGTCATTAGTTATTGCGTTACATCTCACCTGCTCCAGGTATGAGTCCTGCCCCTCCAGCTCCCCCTACACCTGCGACACCGCCTATTCCTCCAACACCTGGACCAGACACACACACACACACACACACTGGGTCTAGAAGGGTGCTAAGAGTTAACATACAGACAGATCCTGATTTGAGAACACTTTTAAGCGATATTTATATATTATTAATAAGCATTTTCTGATTAAATGCACATTCTGTTACAATGGATCTTGTGAAGGTAATTCTGAAGGTCCTTAGCTAGAGATAAAGTTAGGATTTTTCAGTAATTAATTGCAGTATCTAAATATCTTAGTCTATGTGAACTTCATTATTGATGCTTGGGTAATCTGTAGCTAGTTATATGGCTATATTGCACGATGGACAACATCGGCCCGGAAGAGCCACAGAATTCACCTGCCTGTAGCTTTCTAATAACTCTTATACCTTGGAACTCTGCAGGACTGTGGCTTACCAGGGGCTTTCAGAGGTTTGGCTCCAGGTAACACACCAGTTCCAACTCCAGTGCTGCCAGGAAATGGGCCTTAAATAACAGGATGAATAATCATTCAGCATGATTCCGACTTCTGTACATTTGAATGGGTTTCTATCTAATAATCTAATCATTTTTACCGTATGGATATGGGTAAACCCCACCAGGACCTGTAAACACAAAAGTGTACTTTACACTGAAGTCAAATATAGGTGTCTATCAAAGGAAACGGACATATTTCAGCATTGACATGACATGTTTCTTTGTTTGGTTGTTGTTTCTTAGTAAACTGTATAGAGCATTGCTTTCACATTTCATTTGACAGAACTTAAAGTTTTACCCAGTGGGAGACTTTATACAATTCTCTTTTCTCAGAGCACTATA
>JAUCMU010000027.1:5632450-5650473 GCA_032275025.1 Enteromius treurensis | reverse complement strand
TAATCACACTGTTTTGTAGCATTAAAAATGTGAAGTAAATGGGCAGGAGACAAGAGAAACATTTATTTTCTAAAAAAAAATTCCATCAATCTGAAAAGAATGATGCTCTGCCATATCTCTGTCTTTCAACATCTACAAAAACAAATATTCCTATATCAAATACATATATGACATGGAACTATGAAGTTTACTTGCCTTGAACTGTCTTTCACACAAGCAGGCTTCTGTGTTCTCAACTCCAAATATAGTTTGAGTTCTGCAACATATGAACACGTAATCATACTGTTGTTGCAAAATGTGAAGTAAAAAGGCAGGAGAAAAACAAACAAAAACAAACATTATTTTACTCTTACTAAAAGTTTACTTGCCTTAACCATCTTTCCCTCTCTTCTGAAGAAGCTAAGAAAATCTCCTCCGTCCTCACACACGCTGCCGGCCTCTGTGTCCTAAACTCCGGGTGCGGACATTAAGACAGAAGCTCAACAAGTCTGAAATATTACATGCAAACACATTACTTTCAAGCAATTACCACTTCATCGGCCTCAAAACAATTATGCTAGTCTTTATTACACAGCGCCGTTTCCTTTCAGTTTAACCGTGAAAAATGAGAGAACAAATGTATATGTAAGTGTTTCAATAACCGTCTATTAACACCTCAATAAGAGTGAATATTGTATAATCGTATGTAAATACGATATAAGAAACTCGCGGTTGTTTTATTAAAAGTATATCTGCCGTTCAGTAAGCAAACAGCATTGGCGTATTTTTCAATATAAGCTCTTTTCCTTCCACGAAGTCTCTAAATACTCCCGGACACAAACAATGAATCATGACTTTAGATTTTTAAACTTTACTCACCATAAACGTATTTCACTCGCTTCCATCTCGAGACAATGAAAAAATGGCGGCTTCTCGCAGTGGTGTCGTCCGATGTTAACATGACATGCGTGCTCTCTTTAACATCTGCGTTCTAAACCCATCAGCGCTGGGTTATGGATCAACACTTCTACCCAAAATTGGGTTAAAACAACACAATGTCCTTACCCAGCAGTCTCAACCCAGCATTTGGGTTGAAAAAATAACCCATGATAATTGTGTGCATGATAATATCCTATGAATAATTCTGGCTTATAGTTTAATTAAATTTAGTTTCTAGTAAGCTCTCAAATAAATTAGCTAAGGTTCCAAAAAGAATCACGTGATCATATGTGGACGTGCATGACAAAAGTTCCTCAACGTGAAGACCCATACTGAAGTGACCCACGCTTGCTGTCGTTCAGAGTGACATTTCCCCCCCTTCTTGCAGAAAAATATGAGTAGTTTTTAAAAGACGCACACTAACAACTGGAAGAAAGGCAGTGAGATGCGATTATCTCCTGCCCATGCACGGACAAATATAGTTGGTGTTTTTTTTTCGTTTTTTTTCATTATATTTAATCCAGAAGAATGGGCAGTGCAAAACAATAGAGCTAACATAAGAATAGATAATATAGCCCTGTATGTGTGTACATACTGTAGTATTGTGTTGTGTTCTAATTAATATAATTTATGTGTTTTTTAATTTATTTATTTATGTTACCTATTTGCTCGGTTATTAAAAAAAAATGATTTAGTGCTTTGTGTTGCGATCAGCGGGATGTGCCAGTCCAGGTCTCTGGCTGGCACACAGGCATCAGGCTATATATATGTGTTTTTCTCTGTTTTCACGCCTGGTCTCATTTTCACAAACTCATGTCTGTTGTTATCCTGGACTTTCATTTATGTCTCTGTTCATTGTATGTGTTGCCAGCACAACCCACTAGATGGCACTCTAGATTCCAGCAAACTCTCTGTGTGTTTACCTCTGTTTTCATGTCCGGACTTGTCCTTGCTAACTCATGTCTCCGCCCACTCATTGGTTGTCTTGGTGTTTGATTGTTTGCTCCACCCTCTGACCTAGTTACATGTGTATAAAACCCGGAAGTGTTTGTGTGTCTTCACGGTTCGTTGTTTGTTTGTTGGTTAGTGTTGCATTCATCCGTGTTTCCTGGTTCATTGCTATTCTGTTGGATTATTCTGTTGACGACTTCTGCCTGGACCTGGACTTTCCCTCTGCTTCTTCCCAAGGACTCTGCTTAAACGGTATTTTCGACTCTTTGCTTTGTTTATGACCCTGCCTTTGCTTGTGCCTCCCCTATTGTATCTGCCGGCGATCAACCACTGTAATCCTGACCCTGAGCCTTTAATAAAGTACTTTTGCACATGAACTCGTACGCCTCACGCTCCCGTAATTGCAACAGAGTTTCACTTCACATTTTACTACATGGGATGCCATTCTTTGTCTACATCTAGTCAAGGCTCAGCTGAACACCTACTAACGTGTATATTTCTGAGCAAGTTTTAGAACAGAGCAAGGATTGCAGAAGGTCATGTTGTTGTCTCATCAGCAGTAACATTGAAGTGTACTGGCTGAACATTTGGAAATGTGATACTTTACCTCCATATCCAGTTCCAAATCCAACTCCACCTGGGACTCCTCCAGCTCCACCCAAACCTAATAACGGCAATGACACAAGGAAGGACATGTTATCATAACTTGGGTGAAAGTAGATAAGAGTGAAATGTAAATAAATAAATAAATGTACTGTAATTATACTGTGTATATATAGATATATATTTTTTCTTTTTTATTATTATTATTATTTTTTTTTTTTTTTTTGAAAATGAGAAATGTTCTTTAAAATAATCTAATTCCATACAGACTCAAGACTCAATCAGAGGTCCATTCTCTAACTGGCAAACTAAAAAATGTATTGGAAAATGTTAGTAAACTAAAAATTAATTTCCAAAGATAGTCATCGAAAGTAGTCAACGAACCATCTCACACATATGTATATGTTATTCTTTATGTCTAATCTGTTGATTACAAATCACAAACATTCCACAGAACTAAACATATAGCCCTTTTTTGGCATTATTATTTTTATTTATTTTTTAAAAAATTATAATAAAAAAAGAAATTTATATATGATAATATTAATTTTAATTAGACAAAAATGTTTGTTCATGGCTAGGCAAAATCAAAAACAGGGTAAAACAGGAAAAACTACTGAAAAAAAAAATCAAAATCCAAACAGTCTCTAAATGAAAACAGTTTATTACCTCAATTCAAAATCAGTAATGTATTTTGTTTCTTGTTTTAATAAGCATATTTACTCAAATTATAAACGGCTGTTATAGTCATTAAAGCTCTGCTCAGTTTTGCTCACCTGTTCCAGGCACAACACCAGTCCCACCTGGTAAAGCACCACCAGCACCCAAACCTAGACAAATAATTTTTATTTAGAGCAGTAAATTCAAGGCTACTAAGATCTAGCTTATACTGTATATATTGCTTGTATTTGTATATCTTTAAATAATCAATTAATACATATACAACCAATACCATATTTTAGAGCCTTGGCACCAGCAGGGTATCCTTCAACACAAAAGTATAAACAGTTGAGAAAAATACACACACACACACACACACACACACACAAATGCTGAGGTCAATGCATTTTAATCCAATAGTTCACAAGCTGTTTAAAAGAATTAGTAGGTTTAAGTTTTGAACGAATATTTTATGCAGAATGAAACAGTGATACCTCCTGCTCCAGTAATTGGAACTCCTCCTGGTACTCCACCTGGAACTCCACCTGGAACTCCTCCTGGGACCCCCAAACCTGTTCCTCCAGGCACTCCTGAGACCACAATATCATAATCTTTGACTGTACAGTAACCTTCCAGCTTAATAAGTCAGATATGTTTTTTTTATTACTATAATGTCAACACAAAGTTCTATAACAAAATGTAAAGCTCAAACAATAGGGTTTATCTTACATAACATTACCAATCCACCTCTAGCATATAAAATATTCAGACCCATACCATATTTAGGAGGTTTGGCACCAGCCCCCAGCCCTAAAAACATTCATCATTGTTATTAAACATCAACCCAAAATAAACTATCATGAGAAACAAACTTAGCTACAAACAATAGTTGTGAGAAATTGTGAGAAGAGTTCAACATCTACAGACCTCCAGCCCCAGGCACAGCTCCAGGAACTCCTCCGAACCCAGAAACAGAACCATAGCCTGGGAAAACACCGGCCCCTCCTGCTCCTCCTACAGCCAAACAATATCATACAAGATGTGCAGGAAAAATCATCTGAAAATGCTATTTACAATACCTAACTATTTCTATTTCATTTTTTCCATATATAATATACCATCAAAGTTTACAGCACCAAGCTGTCCAGGCTCCCCAGCCTATTGAAACCTTTACTGTACTTTTTTTCTGTTCATCCACTACATTATTTAATCACATTTACAATTTGTAAAAGCTCTTACCATATTTAGGAGGCTTCACTCCACCTGGATACACTAAAAATGGATTTGTAAAGTAATTACTATTTCATGAACTCTGTCCAAAAGATTAACAGTTCTTTGTTAGCAATATTTTAACATTACAGCAAGACATGACATCAGATGCAGTATTAATGCAGTGTAAAACTCACCTCCAGCCCCTGGTGCTGTTCCAGGAATTCCCCCGGTTCCCCCCACTGCTCCACCAACTGGTGCACCTATTCAAAACATTTTTATAAAATAAGCAAACCAATCTACAACTTTGAAAAATGCCCCTGGGAAATTAAAATCCATTCAGTCATTTTATAGTAATATGATTTAAAGGGCATGTAGTATGTATAGTGGCCAATTTTGGAAAAAAGGAAACACTAACACTTCATAAGCAGAAGACATTGCATGACTAAAATGTAAAACTGATGTTTCAGGGCATGTGCATGTGAAATCAGATACATCTGAGATCTGAAGGCACAGCTGTACAGTTACAGTTGTAATCATGGTTATTTTGGGCAGTGATTTTAAGTCCCTCAAAAAGGGATTTGATTGTTTGTTCTAACTCACCTCCAGCTCCAGGGTACAGTCCTCCAACACCAGGAAAAACTCCAGTTCTACCTGCCCCACCCAAACCAAGGAGATCAAGCAAGAACTTATTAAACATTGCTTCATAAATGTGGTTTTGGAATAAACTAGATAATCCTGAGTGACATTCCACTAGAATTTATTTTTTTACCATATTTAGCTGCTTTGGCTTGAGAGGGGGTAAGACCTTAGGAAACAATAAGTGATTTTGAAACTCCATAACTATTATAATGTTTTAATATTCTTATAGATATTTTGTATAGACAGTTTTTTTCAACCTCCTGTTGCAGGATAAAGCCCTCCAGCTCCTGGCAAAATCCCAGCACCACCAGGACCAATCCCAGCACCACCAGGAACTAATCCTGCACACGGAACAAGGCAGGACCATGATCTCTCAGTTTGCCATTTCCAATGCTATATGCCAGTGTTCTTTAGCCCTGCTCCTAGAGAACCACTGTCCTGCAGAGTTTAGCTTCAACCCTTCCTGTAGTTTTCTAGGGATTGTAAAGACATTGACTGGCTTGTTTGGGTGTAGTTGATTGGGGTTGAAGCTATAGTACATGGGTTGGAAATCTGAAGGACAGTCTGCCCCTAGGAGCAGAATTTTAGGACGAATTTAGAATCTATGGTATACCTGATTAAGAAGGATCCTAAATATAAATACATGCTTACCATATTTAGCAGCTTTGGCTTGAGAGGGGGTAAGACCTTGGGAAAAAATAAGTGATTTTGAGACTTCATAATTATCATAATGTTTTAATATTCTTCTAGATATTTTGTATAGACAGTTTTTTATTTCAACCTCCTGTTGCAGGATAAAGCCCTCCAGCTCCTGGCAAAATCCCAGCACCGCCAGGACCAACCCCTGCCCCACCAGAACCAATCCCAGCACCACCAGGAACTAATCCTGCACATGGAACAAAGCAGGACCATGATTTCTCAGTTTGCCATTTCCAATGCTATATGCCAGTGTTCTTTAGTCATGCTCCTAGAGAAACACTGTCCTGCAGAGTTTAGCTTCAACCCTTCCTGTAGTTTTCTAGGGATTGTAAAGACATCAACTGGCTTGTTTGGGTGTAGTTGATTGGGGTTGAAGCTAGAGTACATGGGTTGAAAATCTGCAGGACAGTCTGCCCCTAGGAGCAGAATTTAGGACAAATTTAGAATCTATGGTATACCTGATTAAGAAGGATTATGAATTTAAATACATGCTTACCATATTTAGCAGCTTTGGCTTGAGCGGGGGTAAGACCTTAGGAAAAAACAAGTGATTTTGAGACTTCATAATTATTATAATGTTTTAATATTCTTCCAGATATTTTGTATAGAAAGGTTTTTTTTTTCAACCTCCTGATGCAGGATAAAGGCCTCCAGCTCCTGGCAAAATCCCAGCACCACCAGGACTAATCCCAGCACCGCCAGGACCAACCCCTGCCCCACCAGGACCAATCCCAGCACCACCAGGAACTAATCCTGCACACGGAACAAGGCAGGACCATGATCTCTCAGTTTGCCATTTCCGATGCTATATGCCAGTGTTCTTTAGTCCTGCTCCTAGAGAACCACTGTCCTGCAGAGTTTAGCTTTAACTCTTCCTGTAGTTTTCTAGGGATTGTAAAGACATTGACTGGCTTGTTTGGGTGTAGTTGATTGGGGTTGAAGCTAGAGTACTTGGGTTGAAAATCTGCAGGACTAGGACGAATTTAGAATCTATGGTATACCTGATTAAGAAGGATCCTAAATATAAATATATGCTTACCATATTTAGCAGCTTTTGCCTGAGCAGGGGAGAGCGCACCAGTACCTTGACACATGGGAAAACACAAAACATTTATCAGTGGTGAATCACTCGAATGTGACATTTAACACAACTGCACCCAATTAAATCTCACCCCCTGCCCCAGGAAAGAATCCACCTGTGCCTGGTACACCTCCAATACCAGTTACACCAGGACCAGCACCTACAGAATAAAGGTTTGCTATGAGATTGAGATTATTGTTTGACATTGCCATTGCCAAACATTGACATTGCCAAAATCGCACTCCAGATGTTAATGGCATTACAATTCTGAACCAGAGTGATTATAACTCCCATCATTATCTAGTCTTGTTTGTACTTTATATAGCTAAAGCTGTAAATTAAATGAATTGCTAGAAATATGGTAGACCCATCACTTCTTCCACAAAATACTTCTTTGTAAATTATCTTCTGAAGAAATAAATAGCTAAAATGATGGTGCCAAAAACCTCCACATGTAATTATCTTGAACACTGTCTAACACTTGAACAATCTCAAAATATACATCTAAATTATGATCTATGGCCTCAGTGTCAAAGGCAGAAAAGGTAGTCCATGCATTTTTGATGTAACGCTCAGACTCAGACACAGGCAGGAATGAATCAAAAGACTGGTTTATTTGAACACAAAAATAACTGGTGAGGGCAAGACTTTAACATAAAGTTATCAAAGAGTCTCTTTCTCAGTCTTTTGGTGATCTTCTGATTGCTTCAAACAATCTAGCCCAGGTAAATATAGGTAAGGACTAGAGGTTCGTTCTCAGAGACGATCATCAGATCAATGGTGCTCGGTGCTGGTAAGTGAGAGATTAAAGTAGAGATACTCAGGCTAGCGAGATGATCAAATTCTCCAATCCTTACAGAGGCACAGGCTAGAGAGGAACGGAAGCACGGAGAAAGTGGTGTTACCTTAAGCTCAGCCGCCGAGCTACTGGTGAATGAAGCTAATAAGCAGTGCAGGTAAGTGATCACAGGTGTGTCCAATTAGTAATCTGGTGACTGAGAGCGGGTGTAAGTGACTGAGCTGGGATCAGTGATAGGTGGCTGTGACTGGGTAATAGAAACTGATCTAGGTTCCACAGACTGTGACGGCTTGACTGATCTGGGTACAGAGGGTTGTGATGGCGTGCGGAATGTGAGGGGCGTGACATTATGCCCCCCTCCGGAAAGGCTTGTCCTAACAAGACTGATGACGAATACAACAGCGAGGAAGGAGGGGCTGGGTGTTCTGGAGGTTTCGTAGTCTCCTGAGACCGTGGTGGATCGGGAGCTGGCTGTGGTCGTGGTGGATCGGGGCCTGCCTGGGGCCAGGGCCGATCAGAATCTGAATGCTGCCATGGCGGATCAAAATCTGCTTGAGGCAACGGTGGGGACTGGGAGGCGCTCTTACAGCGCAAACTCTGGAAGGTGCTCTTGTACCGCAAACTCAGAGGATTTAGAAACGGCTCTTGTGGCCATGATTCAGACACTGGATTTGGGATCGGCTCTCTTGGCCGTAATTAAGGAACTGGATTTGGGATTGGCTCTCCTGGTCGCAATTCAGGTACTGGATTCAGGATCAGCTCTCCTGGCCGTAAATCAGGAACTAGATCAGGGAACATCTCTCCTGGCTGTAATTTAGGAACTGGATTCAGGGACGGCTTTACTAGCCACAAATTAAGAGCTGGACTCAGAGATGGCTCTCCTCGCTGTAATTCAGGAACCGGATTTAGAATCAGCTCTCTGGGCTATAATTCAGGGACTGGAATCGGAAACAGCCCTCGGGGCGAAATTCTGGAGCAGGACATGGAAACTGCAGACTAGAATATGCGGACTGGATCGGCTCTCCCAGCCAAAACCCCGGAGCAGGACCGCAGGGAACTGGCTTTGACAGGCAAACAGGATTTTCAAGGATCGGGATCGGCCCTACTGGCTGTGACTACGGAACAGGATCTGTGGGGGACTGGATTGGCTATCCCGGTTGGGACAAGCTACCTGGATTTTCAGGGATCAGGATCGGCCTTCCTGGCGGTGACTTCAGAACGAAGACCGCGGGGGACTGCGGATCGGCACCTATAGATGACTGTTACAGCCCTGCTTGTCAGCAGTGACCAGGACACCTAGATGAGCACCAAATACATCCCCATCAAAAACTTGTCACTTAAACAGCCATCGGGACATGAAGACTCCTCTGCACAATCAGACTGGAATTAAGTTACTGGTTTGGTCTGGCCAGAGCAGAACTGCCCCCACGACTTAGCCTGGTTTCTTCCAAGGTTTTTTTCTCCATTCTTTCACAGATGGAGTTCCCTTTAAGTCGGTCACTTCGACGTCACGTCTGTGACCGACGAATAGGAATCTCGCTTCGAGATGTCCAATTTACTCTGCGTGTATGTAAACACGCCAATGAAATTGGCATACGCTGATTAGTATCCAGCTGAACCTTATCACAGCACGAGTATAAGTAGGTCAACGGATAGAGCGTTCATTAGCTTTTCGCTTCGGAGCTGAGCAGTTCATGCAAACGTTCCTGAGACATTCTACTTTGCAGACAGACGAAGAAAGGCTGGTGTCACGGCATAGCAGCGACGGTGGTTCCAGTCGGGTGATGGTCACAATTGTATCTGCTTTTGTGTATCGAGCGGCCATCTTCCTTGAGTGCTTCGGCCTTTTACAAAAGAGCAAAGCCTAAAAGAGCTGGCTCATGGGTGGTACATCTTTTTAAAGACGCTTCCTTTCGAGGATGTCTTACCATCTGTGCGTTGTTGGATGTGGCCTTTACCTGGCGCCGGCGGACAGTCAAGAACACTGTTTGACATGCCTGGGCATTGAGCACGCTAAAGCAGCGTTCGTGAAAGACAAAAATGTCCTGTTGTGGGAAGATAAGCATCTCAGGGTTGCAGACTAGGCTAAACTACATGACTGGTGGTAGAGTCCCCATTCCTCTTCTGCATTCTGGAGATCAAGCTAGCAGCGTCCGCGGAGCTTCCGGTTCCTGAGTGGAACAGGCACGTCTTACGGTGACAGTCAGGAACTCTCCTCGGAGAGCGCCTCCTGTCGACCGCACTCCGACACCGCTGGGGCTGCCATTGGGTCAGTTCGTCAACCAGAAACGGTGCTGGATGTCACCTTTGGTACCCCCCCGATGACCAGATGTCGGTTACAGCATCGGGAGGAGAGTATGGTTTGGGAGATGAGGTATCCGCTGGACGCTCGACCATAGCTGATATTGATCATGAGCTTGTAGCTATGTTTTTCCGGGCCGTGGGGTCGGGATTGAGTGGAACCCTCCACAACGTCCTGAGCCCTCTAGGCTGGACAATTGGTACTTGGGTGTGGCTCGTGCTGGTGCACAAGGACCCACTCCGGTGCCTTTCTTCCCGGAGGTGCATGATGAGCTCACTCATTCATGGAAGACATCTTTCACTGCCAGGAAGCGATCGGGTGGCTCGCAGGTAACAGTTTCACACACTCAGACCCAGCTCCGGACCGGCTCAGAGATGCCCGGACTGTGTGCCTGCATTCCCCCTTGCTGCCCCACTACCGGCACCCTGGTGGTCTCGATGGTGCCACTAGCTCGGTTCTTAGAAGCCTGGATAGGGCTCAGACCGTCTCGATGGCTCATCCGGCTCGGCTATGCGATTCAGTTCGTCCGGCTTTCAGGGGCTTTCGCTTCACGACGGTAAACGCAGATAATGCCCTTGTCTTGCGTGCAGAAATTGCTACTCTTTTGATGAAGAAAACAATAGAGCCGGTCCCTCCAGTCGATATGAGGACAGGGTTTTACAGCCCATACTTCATAGTGCCCAAGAAAGGTGGTGGGTTACGGCCTATCCTGGATCTACGAGTCTTGAATCGAGGCCTTCACAAGTTTCCGTTCAAGATGTTGATGCCGAAACGCATTTTCGAATACATCCGTCCTCAGGATTGGTTTGCAGCTATAGACCTGAAGGACGCGTACTTTCATGTGTCGACCCTTCCGCGCCACAGGCCATTTCTGAGGTTTGCGTTTGAAGGCCAAGCATATCAGTACAGTGTTCTGCCCTTCAGGCACTCCCTGTGGCTCAGTGTATTTACCAAAATAGCGGAGGCTGCCCTGACTCCTCTCAAGGACAAAGGGGTTTGCGTCCTCAACTATCAACTCGATGACTGGCAGGGGTACCCTTAGAACAGGTCTCCAGGCATGCTGTTGTATTCACAGATGCCTCTACCACCAGGTTGGGCGCCACGTACAACAGGCATGCAATGTCAGGGGTTTGGATGGAACCTCATCTGCATTGGCAGATCAATTGCCTCAAGCTGTTAGGAGCTCATCTAGCTTTGGGTCGCCTCAAAGAGAACCTACAGGGCTGTCATGTTCTGGTCCGTACGGACAACACATCGACCGCAGCGTACATCAACTATCAAGGTGGTCTATGGTCCCGTCGCATGTCGCAGCTTGCCCGCCAACTCCTCCTATGGAATTGGAGGCATCTAATTCATTCACATTCCAGGTGTTTACAATCAGACAGCCTATGAGCTGTCTCAAGCCCAAGTGCTCCTTGGAGAATGGAGACTCCATCCCCTGTCTGTTTAGTTAATTTGGGAGCAGTTAGGTGCGGCACAGGTAGACCTGTTTGCCTCTCCAGAAACCTTTCATTGGTTTCTGGAGAGGCAAACAGGAGGTTCTAGGTGACCTACCCCAAGAGGTGGTTGACACTAACACGCGTTGAAATGGAACCTGTTCGTTGAGTGGTGTTCTCCTCAATGAGAAGACCCTCGGAGATGCCCAATCAGAGTCATGCTTTTGTTCCTGCAGCAAGGGTGGGAGCGAGGGCCAGAAGGTTACATTTATATTTATTCATTTAGCAGACGCTTTTATCCAAAGCGACTTACAGGTGGGAAAAATATCAAGCAATTAGTCCTAGAGATGCAAAAACAACTTAGTAAGTGCTCATAATACCATATGGCAGGCAATGTTCAAATAAGTACAAGCTAGAAGGAAGGAAGAGTAGGGTTAAGAATTTTTTATTTTTATTTTTTTTTTATGATGATGATGTCAATTAGTGTTGAAAGAGATGGGTTTTCAGTAGTCGTTTGAAAGTTTTAAGGGAATTGGCATTTCGGATAGTGATGGGAAGATCATTCCACCAGCCAGGAACGGTGTACGAGAATGTTCTGGAAAGAGATTTTGTGCCTCTTTGTGACGGTACAATGAGGCATTGCTCACTGGCGGATCTCAAAGTTCTACACGGAGTGTAGATTGGTAGCAGTGAGTGGAGGTAGGTTAAATCCTCCTCGGCCCCCTACTGTACCCTCTTGGGACCTCTCTCTTGTGGTGAGAGCATTGAGAGAAGCTCCCTCTGAGCCCTTGCCTGCAGTTGAGCTAAAGTTTCTATCTATAAAAAACTCTGCTCCTGCTCGCACTGGCCTCCATCAAGAGGGTAGGGGACCTGCAGGCATTTTCGGTTGACGATTCATGCCTTGAGTTCGGGCCAGAGGATTCCTAGGTAACACTGAGGCCACTGCCCGGCTATGTGCCCGAGGTTCCTACTACTCCCTTTCGAGATCAAGTGGTGAACCTCCAAGCGCTGCCCTTGGAGGAGGCAGACCCAACCCTGCTTTTTTTTTGTGTTCCGTCCGGGCACTAAGGTGCTATGTTGATCGGTTATACGTAGACCTTCAGGACCTCAGACCAGCTCTTTGTCTGTCATGGTGGGCGGTGGAAGGGGAATGCCGTCTCCAAGCAGAGGATGGCCAACTGGATAGTGGATAGCGACATCTCCATTCCCTTCTTCCCTCTTTTTAAAACTATTTATAACTATTGTGAACAGTTAGTTATTGCACAACTGAACTGAGCTGGACAATGACATCACTGAATTAATGATTACATTTATTTACATTTACATTTATTCATTTAGCAGACTTACAGGTGGGGAAAAACAGCAGCAATTAGTCCTAAAGAGGTAAACAACAACTAAGGAAGTGTTCATTATACCGTATAGCAGGCAATGTGTAGATAAGTGCAGGCTAGAAAGGGAGAGAAGGGATAGAGTTAAGAATTTTTTTTTTTTTCAGGGCATGACAGACGCTCACAGAGCTCTGTGGATTAAGCAGTCATCAGAGAAGCCTCTGGATACTCTACAGCTAGAACCAACATCTCCGGAGGCCGTGCAATCCCTGACGGACTCAACGGAGCCTCTGAATCACTGACCGGTTCTGGTGGCTCGGACCATGAAAAGTCAAAGTCATTGACCGGTTCTGGTAAACAGTCAATGGTGACCCCCATGGCCGATTCAGGACAGACCCAGAAGTGGTGCAGCCACCAGCGGAACCCCTGGAGAATCTACGCCTGTATTCGACTTCTCCGGGGTTCGTGCAGCCACTGATGGATCCTCCGGGACATTGGTGTCACAAATGGGCTCAGACAGCTCTCCTGGCTGTGAAACCGAAACCGACAGGGTGATACACGGCTCCTCAAACCGTGATACGGGGCTAGGACCTGTTATTTGCGGGCTGGGAACCGCAAGGATTTTTAACAGCTCTCCTGGCTGTGTAATCAAAATCAACAATTCATCACCCGTGTATTCAGAACGTGAAACGGGGCTAGTACCCATGACTTGCAGGCTGGAAACCGCGGGAATTTCGCACGGCACTCTGGGCCGCGAAACCGAAACTGATGAGATCCGCAGGAAACAGGACTGGTAGATCAGTCCACGAATCCGCAGCGAACCCGACCACTGTGGATCGTGAGCCCGTGGGAGCGGCAACTTCTTCTGCGGTGCTGGCCCTGATGTAACTCCCTGACGAGCCAATCTCGGAGGTGGACCCCGCCAAATGGCGAGGCGAGATCCTGGCAGCTGGAGCTGCAAATGCGGACCGAAGTACGCGAAGATACATGCGTTCGCAGGGGTGATCGGCAACTTTTCTGCGGTCAGAACATTTATTTAAACAAACAGAGGCAGCTGAACAAACGTCCACACGGCAATGGAGACATTACAACGACTGACAAAGAATAGAAGACAGAGCATGGTTTGCATAGACAGACTAATCAGGACAAAACACAGGACACCTCAACAAAGAGCACATTGACAAGGAAAACAAACACAGAGCACGCTGAACAGGGACAAAGTACACATAAAGACGCCTATGGCGTTACATCATTTGTGACCCTGGACATAAGATTCAATTATGATATTATATGATGGGTTATGATGCAAAAAAATCTAAATATTGAGAAAATCACCTTTAAACATGTCGAAATTAAGTTCTTAGCAATGCATATTAATCAGAAATGAGGTTTTGATATATTTACGATAGGAAATTTACTAAGTATCTTCATGAAACACGATCTTTACTACTGATTTTTGGAATAAAATAATAATGGCTATTGTTTCACTAGGCTCACATGTAGTTTCTGTTCGTTCAGGAACTGTGTGAAGTGTCACGTGTCTCAGGGTCTGGGATCAGAGGCTCTGCTGCTCTGTAATCACAGCTGTGCTCCAGCCGTGGAGTACGTGGAGGACATCACAGGTATATAGAATATATAGAGCAGAAACACAGCGGCTGTAACGCGTCTGACTGAACTGTGCTGTTGTGCAGAGCTGGTGCGGGGGAAATACTGCCTGTATCCCAGTGGAGAGAAGTGTCAGCATCGATTCCTCGTGGACCTGGCTTCAGATCGGCCTCAGCTGCACATTAGTCGACATCCGGGTAAGGAATCCGTCTGCATCTGCTTCTCCACTTCTCTTCCACAGCGCTGAAAAACGACTAATTATATTTCACTCACAGAGAATGAAGCCTATTTTAGGACTGTTTGTGACATTATTTCCCCTAACAAATTGCTGTAATGTGTCCAGTCCAGATGTTTCCAGTCATTTTTTACAGATGTTATTTTCCACATTACACCACTTTTTCTTTTCTTTTTGTTTTGCTTTACAGTAGTCCGGTTTTATTATAAAACTGTATATGATTGTAGTTAATTTCACATTATTTGTTTATTTTTAATATTTGTATTTATTTATTTACTTTAGTTTTATTTGTATATGTTTTATTTTATTTATTTGATTTTGTTGTGAATCGTAGTGAAATAAGACTATTCTTTTTTGTATTTTTGTCACGCTCAGACAATAGACTGAGCATCCTTTCACGTACCGGTAGGCGTCATGGCACATTTCAGGCCACCAATATTTGTTTTGGAGGAGAGTGAGAGTGCGTTTGCCTCCTGGGTGTCCGGATCCTGGAGAGGTATGAATCAAATCTAATAGGTTATTTCGAAGATTAGGCGGAACATACCTCTTATTTCCTGGCACTCCTGGAGGTGCCGGATCCTGAAGTGTGGCTTGATCGATCTGGGTATCAATGGACCATTGTATGGGGGCTAAGAAGGTTTCCTGAGGTAAAATGGTCTCGGGTACTTCGGTCTGAGGGTCAGGTTGGTGGAGACGAGACAGAGCATCCGCTTTTGTGTTCTTTGATCCGGGTCTGTATGAGATCTTGAAATCGAAGCGTGTAAAGAAAAGCGCCCATCGAGCTTGACGTGGGTTAAGTCTCCGAGCCTCCTGCAGGTATTGGAGATTTTTATGGTCGGTGATAACAGTGAAAGGATGTTTGGCTCCCTCTAGCCAGTGTCGCCACTCTTCCAGGGCTAGTTTAATGGCCAGTAGTTCTCTGTTACCCACGTCGTAGTTTTGTTCGGCAGCTGACAACTTCTTGGAAAAGAAGGCACAGGGGTGTAAGGTAGGTGGGGTATCATGCCATTGTGAGAGAGCAGCTCCTACCCCTGTGGTGGCAGCGTCCACTTCCACGATGAACGGCAGTTCTGGGTTGGGGTGTTGCAGAATAGGAGCCGTACAGAAAGCTGTCTTCAGGCGAGTGAACGCTTCTTGTGCCGCCGGACTCCATGCAATCGACCGCTTTGCCCCTTTGAGTAAGGAAGTGAGTGCAGAAGACATGAGACTATAATTCTTTATAAAACGGCGATAAAAATTGGCAAACCCCAGGAAACGTTGGAGCTCTTTGACTGTGGTGGGTGTTGGCCAGTCTGATACTGCATGAACTTTCTGGGGATCCATCTCTATCCCCTCGGGGGTGATATAGTAACCCAAGAAGTGAATGCGATCCAGATGGAACTCACACTTTTCGCCCTTGAGGTAGAGATGGTGGGAGCGCAGACGTTCTAGGACTCGCCGGACGTGGGTAACATGGCTGGACAGGTCTCTGGAATAAATCAGAATGTCATCGATGTAAATGATAACAAAATTATGTAACATGTCACGGAAAATTTCGTTCATGAAACTTTGAAATATTGAAGGTGAGTTGGCCAGGCCATACGGCATCACCCGATATTCATAGTGGCCGCTAGGGGTGACAAAGGCGGTCTTCCACTCATCACCACTACGAATTCGGATGAGATTATACGCACTCCTGAGATCCAGTTTACTGAAAACTCGGGCCTGTCTCAATTCCTCCAAGGTTGATGTTATAAGAGGCAAGGGGTAAGCAAACTTTATTGTTTGTGAGTTCAGGGCCCGATAATCAATACACGGTCTCAGACCTCCGTCCTTCTTGGATACAAAAAAGAAACTGGAGGCTGCTGGGGAAGTGGATGGCTGTATAAATCCCTGAGCCAGAGCTTCAGTAACGTATTCCTCCATGGCCTGCTGTTCAGGTAATGACAAAGGGTAGATTTTACCTTTAGGTAAGACGGCCTGGGGAACGAGATCTATTGCACAGTCCCATCTGCGATGTGGAGGTAAGTGCGTAGCGGCCTCCTTACTGAACACATCCGCGTATGCAAGGTATTCATCAGGTATATGGAATGGGACGTCGGTTACTGGGCTCTCAACGGTTGTGGAGAGACAGGGCATTGTGATGGGCTGTGGAATGGAAGACAGGCAGTGTTGAAAACAGTATGGACTCCATTTCAAAATTTCACCTGTGGTCCAGCGAGTGTCGGGATTGTGTTTGGATAGCCACGGTCGTCCTAGGAGGATGTCGATATTTGCCTCAGGTAGAACCAGGAAACTGATGGCCTCTTGATGCAAACAACCTATGTGCAGTTGGAGGTCGATTGTTCTGCAGTCTACTGGACGAGCATCCAACGGTCTCCCTTGAATGGTTATAATTCTGAAATTTGTGGTAGTCTTTATCGTGGGAATCTGAAAGGTATCAATGCATCGTGAGGAAATAAAATTTTCTGCTGCTCCGGAATCTACCAAGGCCTTTAATGAGAAGAGGTGAGTATTGTGGAATAACTGAACTTCAATGAGTGGAAGAATATTTGGATGAAGATTTCCTGTACTCACCTCCATCCGAGCTGGTTTTATAGGGCAGTTCAGGATGCGATGGGACGGCGCACCACAATACAAGCAAAGACCTCCTCGTAGCCTCCTTAATCTCTCTTGCGGAGACAGTCGGTAAGATTCCGTTTGCATGGGTTCCTCCTGAGAATTAGTTTGAGAAGTGGATGTGGCAGGTGTATCGTACGCACAAGCAGCCAGGTGTTGTGAGATGGAGGCTGCTCTCTTCAAAAAGGCGTCAAGACCCACATGATCGTCATAAATAACCATTTGCTGGCGAATATTGGAGTTGAGTCCTCGACGAAATACTGCCAGCAAAGCTATTTCATTCCATCCACTCGATAGAGATAGGGTTCGAAAACGAAGGATGTAATCGTGAATGGATGAGTCACCTTGACGAAGTTGGAGCAGCTCCTCGTGAGTGGTGAGTGAAGAGGTAGATAATCCGAAAACCAACCTAAATTGCTGAAGAAACAGCGTTAAGGAGGCCAGATGGGGACTTTCAGAGCTCCATAAAGTTTGTGCCCATTTCAATGCTTTTCCTGTAAGCAAGGTGGTGATTAGGGCAATTTTACTGCGGTCTGTGACAAATTGATCAGGCTGTGATTCAAAAAATAGAGAGCATTGAAGAAGAAATCCTTCGCAATCTGGCTGGTCTCCTGAATAAGGTTGGGGTTTCGGTACCGGGCTAGGAGTGGTAGAAGGGGTCGTTTTTCGTAACTCCTGTAGAATTTGCAGGAAGGTTGAGTAGGGTTCCGCGATCGCTGCTGCCTCCTCCTGCTCCATATTTGTTAATAGGGCTGAGCTTCTGTCACGCTCAGACAATACGGGAGACAGGAAATGGGTTTTAAGTGAGTTTTATTTAACAGAAAGTCAACTTCATCTTCAGCGAAGTAATGCAGAAAAACAGAGAGTTCAAATAAGGATTAAACATAAGGCATCGCTGGTAAGTTTCAGCAGGTGGGTAATTCAGGTAAGTAACTCACAGTCAATGGTAGCAGAGGA
>JAUCMU010000027.1:5613100-5624435 GCA_032275025.1 Enteromius treurensis | reverse complement strand
TCAGGTGTTGTGAAGCAGGGTTGTATGAAAAACTTGCTGGAATGCGGCCCTCGAGGACCAGGGTTCCCCACCCCTGAATTAGAGCAACTCTCAGACACGTGGATCATACACCCAGACATGTGCGTCTGCCATTAGTTAATGATGCACTCCCTTGGTTTCCCGGTGTCAGACAGCAAACCTCCCTCAATCACTGTGAGTATTGCTCAGGCATAACAGCTATTCCTGTGCAGCTGGAATATAGTGCTGTCATCTCACTCTCCCTCTTTCCACAAAGCCCTGAGTGCATGAAGGTTATCGAAACATAACTCTACCCTATCACAAAAGCTTACAGAGGAGGACAGAATAATAATAAGAAGTGTATACTTTTTTCAATGGATGATAGACAAAACCAGCACTGCAACTTTAAGCTGAAATCCATACATTAAATATCTTTCAGTTATTGTGAAGTTATCACTGTTTTTGTGAAGTGTTGTCCGGTGCTTTTAAGTATCAGTATCCCTACCAAAACTGGTATTGTGGTAATGTCTGAAAAAATGTCCTTTTCTCTTTTTTTGCTATTGACAGCTTATTAGTAGTGACTGACAAATATCGGATAGTATGTTAGGGTTACGTTTCTTGCTGTTGCTGGTCATAGTAAAATTCTCTAATTGAAAATGTAATTGTGTTTATTTTTCATCTGCACCACCCTGATTCACTAATTGACCATGAACAACACTAATTTATGCTCACTATGTTGGATGCCAAATTATCATCAGTAGTGCATACTCACACAGACCTGCACTAAACGTTCACAAGCCACAGATATTATACTAACCTAAAACAGGGCAGCTGGATAAATCTAGACCAAACTAGATTTTCACCAACCAGTGCAACAATACTAGGCAAAATGAAGGGAACTTCTGAACTTTGTATGGATTTATGTGGATGATTAATGTGAATTCATATCCACTGATTTTTGAGAATATTAAATAGTCATTTGTTATGTACAGTAAGACAAGTTGTTTGGTACCATTTACCAATCTAGCAGATAGTGGAAAGGTGCCATCTCTTTGTCTTCATAAAAGATGAAAAATGTAACACAGCTCTCTCTCGTGTGATGTCTGAATGATTTCTTTCAAGCAAGATTATTACAACTAGGCATGGGAACATTTGGCGATTGTAACAGATTTATTAAGTATGAAATGATCAAGACAGCAGCAAGCCTTCAATTTTCAAAGCATGTGGCCGTCCAATCCATCTTGGGGTCAGTTCAAATGGCAGGCAAGCCCAGTCATTTCCACTGACCTGTGAGCTTGCGATACCTCGTGAACCCTACAGCAACTAAAAAGCCAGTTACCAAATTAAAGAAACAAATTGAAGACATGCATAGTCCTTTCCTTTTTGCATTACAAAAAAAAAAAAAAAAGTCAGTTCTTCACTGCACGCTGATTCATTTGCTCTAAGTCTCGATGCATAGTTTAGTAGCCAGCATGAAATTTGGGTGCAAGTTGTTTCAGAGATGGACAAAAAATACATTGTTGGCTGGCAGAGTGTCCAGAACCGTAAAAGTTTGAATTCTGGGTGCGTTCCTGTCCATAAGTCAAAATAATCAGTCTACCTATAACCAATGTTGCTCTGTGTATTAATTTTCAAGCACAGTCTAGCGAAATTAAGATTACAGCAAAAAAAGGTCTGATGCAGGATTTCATTATAGCAAGACTTACCTAAAACCTTGATGTGGTTCTACAAGTGCTCGTATTTCCTCTGGAATTGCAAATCTAGTTATCGATATGCTGTTGTTTTTCCCTTCATTGGACGTGAAAGTAAAATATTACCATATGTCCCCTACTGTGTCCAGTATCATTTTGAACAATTGTTCCTCCCAAAGGGAGCTGGGGCCTCATGTACAAAGACTTGCGTTGAATTAATACTAAAACGTTGTGTTCGGACAAAGCTGCAAATGTGTGTACGCAGTAAAAAAAAATCTGATGTATGAAACACTGCGCACGTGGAATCCCAAGCATATTCTCTTTGTACATCCGAATTAACGTGAAATTGAGCGCAAAAACATGCACAAACGCTAAACCCCTCCCTGCCTCCTCCCCCGTATAAATGTGATAATGACTCCACTTTAGCAAAACCAAACGACAAAGCAATGGCAAAAGCAAGCAAGAAGAGAAACTTCACAAAATGTGAATTGGAGGTGCTCCTAGACCGGAGAAAAACTGTTTTATTTGTCCCGTGGTTACAGCCACGTCTTTAATGTATAACCGCGTTCTCCTGATATGCAGTTAAATAATTACGCTCAACAAAATAAATAATAAAAAAACCTTAGCTGGAATAATATCTTTAAATACATCACTCACCAAGAAGCCCTGCCACCCTGCCACTTTGGAGCCTCATCCCAACCATGCTGTTTGTGAGGATGAATAACTCATGGGTTGACCTAGGCCACCTTGCCACAATATTTGTTAGGCGCATTTGAGCATCACATATTATTTGCACATTTATTGAATGGTAATGCTTCAGATTCACGTATGCAAATTCGTCTTCAGATGGCGCCTTTATAATAATGTATGTGCAGTCGATCACTCTGATTACATTAGAAAAAACATCGATCGCTGCAAATCGCGCTTTAATGTTTGGCTGGTCAACTGCATGGTATAGAAACCATATATGATGATCCCGTCCCATACAGCTGGCATTGCATGGCTCAAAGACGACTGGCTTAACCCCGAGCGGTCTGCTGGAAAGAACCAGTTGCCAGGAAGCCAAAAGGGATCCCTAAAATGCGTTCCCATAGACGATGTCCTCTAATAAGGCCAATGCCGCCATTGCCATTGACTAAGGGTTGTATACATTTGCAAATGCTTTTAAAGTTGTAAATCACATAATTGGTAGAGAAAAATTGTTTCAATTAACCCATTTGCTCAATTCTAAATTAATAGCAATGTTTTTCACATGTGTTGGTGCTAAACTTTGTAGTGTTCAATTTAACGTAATTGCCTCTAAGAGTCGCCAACGGACATAAAACAAACACACACAAGAAATACACTTACGCCATACATTAAGTTGGCGCGGACAAACGCACATTCTCACGTTAATTTCATTGTTAGTTAATCCAAACGTGAGCGTGAAATCTGGCGTACGCAAGTTTTTGTGTGTATGCAGCGTTGATAAATGACCCCAGGTGTTTGCGCAGGAAAGAAAGTAATGCACTGCCATATAAATGGATCCAATTTACATGTCATTGCGAAACTATCCATTGTAAAAATATCAGCAAGTCTCATTGCCCCAGCAAGATTTTCTAAAACCATTTGTTCTGAGTTCTCCCGGAGGAAAAGCTATATCTCCTACTGAAATTGAAACTGTCATTTTCTTGAAAGTGCACCTGAATATCTCATACATTTTGACTATGTTTATGGTAATGTGTACAACTGTACATAACCCGCTTGCGAGCTGTATAATCAAAGTCACTGGTGACAACCCAGCACTGAAATCATGGTTTCATTTCAAGACATAATTTTCACAAACAGAAAGACATGCTTATGAAATGTTTACATAGGGTTATGGCAGAGTGCACCCGGGGTGAAACGCCATCTGCTGCAGAGTTTTGTTTCTCATGTGATTCCAGAAATATGCCACAAACACGTTGGATCCGTATCTTCCCGCCCCCAGGAAGGGTTCACAATGCAGTTTGAGCTGGCACATACTTCTTGTTCATTTATTCTATTATTTATCACATCTCAAAGAAAAGTATTGTGTAAATCAAAGTCAAAAATGTCAACGTGAGAGCCAACTGTGGCAGTCTGATCAGTTGGCGATGCGTGAAACATGTCCCAGATGGCTCGCATATGCATGGGGTTTGTGCACATTGAATACTTTTCTGACAAGTCAGGGCTGAGATATGATACGACCAATAAACAGAGCTCACATGAGCTCTCCACTCTGGCTTCTGACAGACCTCAGGGATATCTGAGTGCTTTCTCGTTGACTCTAAATCAGAGGTGCTCAAAAGATTCTTAAAGTTTATCCTTCCCATTCAGCGCAAACTCTTCTCTAACAAACCTGCGTGTGATTATTAAAGGTCCCTGGAGATCTTAATTGGCTGGTTCAGGTGTGTTTGAATAGGGTTGGAGCTGAACGTTTGCTGGAAGGTAGATCTTTGGGATCGGTCCTCCTGGTTCCAGTTCCCTTGCTGAAAAAAAAAGCACATGCTGGTTAGGTAGGTTTTGAAGCTGTGATGCTGGTTCAAACTGGTCCTTTGCCAGCATGTGACCAGCAAAAACCAGCTTAAACCAGATTTTGAAAAAGCTTCAAAATCTACCTAACCAGCATGTGCTGTTTTTTTCTCAACAGGGATGCTGGTTTCCATCCTAAATCAGATCATCTGCTCAATAGTAGAGACTCAGAGGCCTGAAATGGAAATGTTGGGTGCTCCAGGAACAAGGTTAGAAACCACTGCACTAGAATGTGTGAATGCACGTGCTTTACAGAACAATACTCTGACAGGCCCATGATACAGTTATGGTATCACAGTTATGGAAATACAGTGGTTCTTTGACCAATTGTGTATGCTCAAAACTGTGGTACTGTAGTACCAAAGGACATTTTTCTGAAAAACTAAGTATTGCTGCAGTAAATATGTTTTATCAGGTGTTCTGTGAATCTTTGCTTGAACAGTGTGAGTTTAAAGTAATGGCAAAAGCATCGTCAAGAATAAGTCTTTGAAACTGTATTTGGGGAATAACCTCCTCGCATGTTTACATTAACGCTCCTTCCCCATCTAATTTATTGCATCCACATTACATTGAGAAAAGAATTCCAAATCTATAGCAACAAAGATCTGTTGCCTTCTTCCCCCTCTTTATTTATTTATGTCCATGTTTCCTCTGTTATTTATTTCAAGCGTCCAGTATGCTTGTCTGTGTTTCATGGCTGTGTGTGCCACCGAAAGCGTCTTCATTCAGGAAGTGAACTACGAAGAAAGGACTTCTTGCTTTCTGCTAAATCACACTCTAAAAGTAGAATGCTGTTATGATGATGACCACATTGTGGCGAACAGCGCTCCTCCAAAGCAGTTGCGCAAGACTGGTGAAACGAAACGCAATCTTACGCATATTGAAAATGTTTGCCTCGGACAACATAAACAGACAAGCGTCTCACCAGAAGTGAGAATGAACTTCAAGGACATGTTTGCAAATTTTGCGCTTCTTGAGCATATTGTCCACACCTGGGGATGAGTACAGGAAGTGATGCGTGGCTCCCGGGGGAGTTGAAGGATGTCAGCGTCGACTCGGCGACATGAAGATGAGCCATTATTCACAATCAGAGGCCAGAAGCGAGCAGTTTGAGGACAGGTCTGAGCTCTCTAATGAAAACCACATGTGCTTCACAAGACTCTCTGGCTCTTCCCAGCTCATCTGCCTGGCCCACACCCTTCATTCTCTCTGTGTTCAGCCCTCGCTCCCTTTCAAGTCTGAAACAAACTGGCTCCTCTCACTGAGACAACATAGAAAAGCATGTGGAAAGCAAAACCTGACATACTTTCTTAGGGCTGTGCTGCTCTGGTTTCTGTACAGATCAAAACAGTGTCTGCTTTTGAGATCAGGTAACTAAATAAAATGCAGCTGCCTGTTTAGCCATCGCAAAATTAATCCAATATATTCAATGTGAAAAGCCTTGTGAGTCAAATCTTTCATCGTCTCATTTAATCTTGCTATGGTGTTTATGTCAGTTTGTTACAAGAAGCTGCCACAACATTTGTGTAAAATACGTTTTTACGTAAAATACAGAATCCACCTTTGCTTCAGGACCTGGGACTAGCGGATGGTTTCCAGAAGTCCTCCTCAAATTCAACAGCTCATCACAGTGATGATGACAGGACTCACAATTAGCTCTGCTTTACAAGGCGTCACATGAGCTAAGTCAATGACTCACATCGCTCGTTTTGGTTTAATTAAACACCAATTAAACACGAGGTGTTCATGGGTTCATAGGCCCATAGCCAGTTTTTTATCACTGGCTGTGATGGTTTATAAGTGATTTCTAAATTTACTTTGTACAAGACGACATGGGTTCAATGGAAATGATAAACCGTGGTTTTGTACTTTCTGGTATTTTAATCATATACACAAACTTTGCCTTTTAGTTGTAATTACAACGAAATTATAAAATGGTTATGATGATTATGACAGTACAGAAGATGACTAGAGAAATCAAATCGTTTTTCAAATACTGCTTGAAAATGCTATGAAGTTAATTAAGTTTTACTAAAATAAATCTCATTAAATTTGAGCTATAAGTAACTATATCAAATGTATAGTCATTTTTTTGAGCCATACAAAAGGAAAGAAAAGAAAGACAAAAAACATTCACAGCTAGTTCCTGTAACTTTTCAGTGCTTTGTTTGTGAAGGGTTGGATAGAAGACATGGAAAGGTCGTAAACACTTGTGAGTTTCGCATTTAGAATTTTAAAAATAGAATTTGATTGTACTTAAAAAGAATAGTTCACCCAAAAATGAAACTTTTACTCACCATCAAGTATCTGAATTAATTTCTTTGTTCTGCTGAACATAAAGGAACATATTTTGAAGAAAGCTTGTAAAGTTTTGGGGTCACCACTGACTTCCATAGTTTGTTTTCCTACTTATGAGGTCCAAACTACTTTGGATTTGGAACTACTCAATGGTGAGTAAATTATGACAGAATTTTAATTTTTGGAGTAACTATTCCTTTAAAATGGGCTTCAGATTAGGGGTCGTGAGAAAGTCCTTTATTCTGGATAGATGGACCTAACAACCAATCAAAGCCACAAACTGTGCAACCCTCTGACCAAACCTAACCCTTTCTTTGGAGGAGGGCTACAAATAATAACAATGACTGCTTTATTATTTATGCTACTGTACTTGTGTTAGTAAATAATATATTCTAATACTGCAGTCATAACTATAGTGTCAGATAACTATGATCCATAAAGAATATGTAGAGGTTTTTTGTTTTAGTTCGGGAACGTGCAAAATCTGAACAATGGAGTTGAAGTACAGTATCTTGCATTTGAATACTAAACTCCAATGCTTAGATAAAAGTGTGATCCATTTAAAGATTAGATCATGACTGAATAAATGAACACACGAGTGGCAGGGAGTGTGTGATTCTGGGTGGTCAGTGAGCAAACAGCTAATCAATCCTGTGTAAATCTGTATGCGACTCTCTGCAGAGCTCTGCTGGCACAGACTGTGCACGGCCTAAATGAAATACAGGAACACACTGCCACAAGCCATTCTGAATTAAGCCAACTGAACTGCACGGATCAATCCTATTCAGATGTTGCCTTACAGCCAATCTAATCTCAAATATGTTCATTCATCTTATCTGTGCACTTCGTTTATGCTAGCTCGTGTGTTGTGCATCAGCTAGTTGCGATGCCTGGGGTCTGAACGCGTCTGCTTCCCCTCAGAACTGCTAAGTATTTTTTACCTCAAAGATGAAAAGCGAAAGATTAGACAATTACCTTCTGCTTCGCTCCAACATTCACAGCCAAAGACAACTTCCACTGCAAAATCTGATATCGGGGAGTTTATAAGCTCTTTCAAAGTGAAAAGGGCTTTCTTAGAGGAGCCAGCGAGCTGGTCCAAAGTTTATCGAGCCTGGCTACATTTGTTTAATTTCTTATCTCTCCAAACATGTCGCTGGAATCAACACTGCTTTAGGAAATTTAATCATACCCGAACGGTGCTAATGCACCAATAGTGCTCGGTTTGACAGAGAAAGCAACAATATTTATATTACGGTATCGGAATGGGTCCAGTTGCACTTGGTAGGCGCCAAGATTTCCACTTATTGTATTGCCCGTGTTCCAATAACACATTCAGCGCTGCTGCCCCATTGTTTGAGTAGCACTGGTGTAAGTTTACACTCATTAAATAAGCTCGTGGACAAGTGTGCTGGGATAAACACGATCAGGTCACCCACTCATTTCACAGAAAAAGATTATTCTGTAGCAAAACCTGGTGAGCTAGTGGATGTAAAACTGAAAACTTTGAGAACTGTGGCAATGGGATTATAGTTATGGGATTATAGTTATGCTCATACTTCAATCTTGCAATCTTTTGCGATCTTTAGGGTTATGTGACTAACGTTTTTTAAAAAAATGTCTTATTGCTTTGCTAATTAAGTAAATGCATGCAAATGAATGTACTTGTATGGATGACCTTGAAGAGTTCTTACCAGCTCCATAACCTCCTGTCCCAGCAGCACCTCCGTATCCTCCTGCTGAACAAGAGATGACTTCATTAGCATCCGTCTCATGCTTATAACATGCTTGAGCAGCACACATAACACATTACAGCTTTCTCACTGCACTTGACTTCTCCGACAGCCACACAAGTGGACTTTGACTTTTATGGCACTTTTATAAGTAACAATGGCTCACTCTTACTGACACAGCCTGCCAGTTCCAACACATGGAACTTAACTATGGATCCCAAGAAAGGAGAGGATAACTATACAGGACTTAAATGAAATTCCATAGATTGGACTTGAAATAAAGAGCTATGGAACATTCGTACCATTTGTAGTGTTAAATCTAGAACAACTTGCCCCAGCAGACACCCCCAACACTCAACAAGAACAAAGCAATCGAACAGTTCATCATCGACTCCTTAATATATGTTCATGTGCTTTTACAGTGAATTTTAATTTAAAGAACAGAATTCAGAAAAACAATATCCTAATTTAAGTGGGGTTGGAACAAGACTTCGATTGCAGCCAAACGCTTTCATGAATCTGACTGATTGATCATTGAACAGTTTGGATGGTTGATTGAATGAATGAACAGGTGAGTAAAGGAGCAGATGATAAAAAATGTTTTCAGTGGTTTCAAATCACTTCTACAGTGTTTATAGTCAAAGCAAAATGATCTTACCTGCTGCTTTTGCTGCTTTGTATTGGGACGTCCCAGCACCTGTTAAAACCAGTATGAGTTAGAGCACCGTCAGTGCAGATGAGTTCACATCTTGTCAAGTGAAAGATGAAGATGGCTCGGCTTTACTCTCAGACACTACAAAGCGTGTGAGATGCATCTAGTCTTTGGAAAACTTTCACAAGTTTTATTTGAGACTCCTAGGAGCTTAAGATCTTTGCCAGAACCCGACGGGTTTGGTCGGGTTCGGGCTCAATTAATATAATTTGACACGGGCTTGCGCAGAAAATGGTCATGTGGTGCGTTTGGATCAGCGCGAGAAAAATGCGAAAATGGATGCTGAGGAAGTTAAACAGAGGCTTGCCACTGGCGATTGCGTTTTGGTTGCACCAGCAACTAAATCAAAGTGTCGGAACGTTTAGCCTGTTGCTGGCCAGTAGCAGCAGCAGCAGCAGCAGTCAAAGGGTGTTCAGTGCTGCTGGACGCACAATCAGTGAGTGCAGAACAGCGCTGAAGCCGTCTACAGTGGATTCAATCATTTTCCTCCACAAAAACATGTGGCCTAATCATGATGGGTTTTTCAAATAATAACTAAATATTTATTGAGTCTTAAATGCACGATGTCGACACAGTACAGTATATGTAGGGTAATGTTGGCATTATTCTTTTTTATTAAATTTCAACAGCCGCTCACCGTTGCGTTGCGGCCGGATTGTGGAAGTGGAGAAGCAAATCCCGCGGAGCCTTTATATTAATTTCGGGTCCTGTCGGGCCTAACATTTAAGACCCGATTACAGCTCTAAACTACATTAAAGAGAATCGCTTTATTTAAAGTGAATAAAATTCCCTACTTACTCGAGTTCAACAACTAGTTAATGTACAGAGACGCAGTCACATACCTGACTTGCAGGTGTAGTGTGGGTGAGATGAACTGGGATAGTAGGCAGTGGGCCAAACCACTGTGAGGAAGGGGAGGGGGAGCTCAACTATTTTGAATTACATATTTTGCATTTGTATTTCCACTTACACAATATTTTTTTAGGTATAAGTACGTGTATTTTTCACAATAGACAGTGCGATTTCTTTTCATTATGATTTTAGGGGGGGACAACCCTCGGATGGGGGGGACCTGTCCCCCCCGTCCCCCCCGGGATTTACGCCCATGTTAATAACATGGTCTAAACATTCTTGTAGCATTCATCAGACACTCATATTTCTCTTTATATCATATTGTTTTATAGCATATTATGTAGAGCATAGAAACAGCATTGCATCTAAAAAACAGCTTTAGATACAGCCTGTCATATTCAAAATATTTCACTTGATTGTTAATACTTTGAATATAGAAAAGACAAACACTTATTTATCTTCAAGAATATACAGTGCACAAACCTGTGGTAAAAGAACCATATTGAAACATATTGAACATGTTCAACCTATATTTCAGAACACCATCCTTCTGTGCAGATTCAGTTTTATCCCATATATGACATAAGGTTAAAGCCTTGTGAGTAACACTTAACAGTAAAGTTCGATGAGTTAGTATTAGTTAACAACATTAGTTAACATGAACTAAGAATGAACAATACTTCTATAGCATTTATTATGTTTGTTAATGTTAATTTCAGCATTTACTAATGCATTATTAACCCACTGGGGCCTGCAAATGCATACATGCGTATCTTCATGAACATGAACTAAGAATGAACAATACTTCTATAGCATTTATTAATGTTTGTTAATGTTAATTTCAGCATTTACTAATGCATTATTAACCCACTGGGGCCTGCAAATGCATACATGAGGTATCTTCTCCTGATGACGCCAATAAGAACTTAAATAACACATTGAGTTTTGATTGTACAGATAAGAGCAATACATCAATCGAATCTGCTTTAATGTGTATACACATATAATAACAATTTTGTGCATTTAGAAAATGAAGAAAACAAACAGGGTGCGCTTCCTGCCGCGTTGGTCTGCGTGATCTTTAGTAAATAATGCGTCACTAAAATTAACTGAAACTCAGCAAAAACTCCACAAAGAGACGGAGTTATATCTGTAGAAAGCTTGATATGTGTACTATTACACTAAGCAAGTCTAATCGAATATAAAGTAATTCATATGAAACCAGCGCGATGTCCAGTCTTTCGCGTCTCCTTCATTATCTTTTAAAGCAACCACACCCACGCTCACAAAAGATATAACCATCCAAGCGGAGCGCACGGCATGTAAACACCCACATCAGCCCAAAGCAGCGAGAGTTTACCTGAAGTTCATCCCGGATACTGTACGCTTCATGCTGAGAGGAATAAGACAGAATTCACCTCAGAAAAAGACGCACTGTGTAACATAATTTTAAGCTCAATAAGGGAATATAGATATTGATATAAATAATTACTATTAATTATGATTAATTGCAATTATTTATA
>JAUCMU010000027.1:5590756-5608478 GCA_032275025.1 Enteromius treurensis | reverse complement strand
CCAACGTTTACCATCCAACCTGACAGAACTGGAGAGGATCTGCAAGGAGGAATGGCAGAGGATCCCCAAATCCAGGTTTGAAGAACTTGTTACATCTTTCCCATAAAGCCTCATGGCTGTATTCCATCAAAAAAGTGCTTCTACTAAATACTGAGCAAAGGGTCTGAATACTGAATAGACCATGTGATATTTCAATTTTTCTTTTTTATTAAATCTGCAAAAATGTCAGCAATGCTTTGTTTTTCTGTCAATATGGGGTGCTGTGTGTACCTTCATGAGAAAAACAAAATGAACTTAAATGATTTTAGCACATGACTGCAATATAACAAAGAGTGAAACATTTAAGCGGGTCTGAATACTTTCCGTACCCACTGTATTTCTTTGCGAATTTGTGAAAATGTATGTGTTTCAAGTATTTTAAAAAGCAAAATAGAAGCCAAATATTATATTATTCTTTGATGTCTTTATGTCCTTTTTTCTCAATCATAACTCCTTGTGTGTATCTTTTTTTATTGTTGCTATTGTTGTTGTAAGTGTAATTATTATTATTATTATTATTATTTATGTTGGATATGCCTTAGGTTGCTGGATATTCTCTGTCTTGTACTGTACAATTTTCTATAAAAGAAAGGGATAAACCACCATGAAAATCTCCCAGGCTCACTCTGTGACCTTCTACATTATGACTGAATGAAGAGCAAACATCAGATTAAGCTCATGACCAAGCACATTCGAGTCAGAAACCATGTCCTCTCCTGACTTGAGTCTGTCTCTGACGCTGGATGGTATGACAGCTATCTAGGGTGGGTTTGGAACAAATGATTTGGTTTAAGCGCAGCTCTTTATTCAAATCTTGGCTCCGTCCCCTCTCAGTGGAAGTAGACAGGACTCTCACTTTGACATTAACCCTCACTGGAATTTGTGGTTATAGAGCAAATAACATTCTAATGTGTTCTTCAGGAGGTACAGTGATGCAATCTAACATTGAGTCTCAGTTCTGTAAGGTTTTAGGACATAAGGGCTGTATTACAAAGAGCTTTGTCAGACAAAATTTTATTATTTTGAAAAGCTGTCAGTAACCCATTTGAATCGCTGCTAACACCACTATGAACAGAGATAACCATGCTAAGCACTCCCATCCATATGTGTAAACAAAACCTAAATATGACTGGGCCAAACTCAAGAGCACTCTAAAGAGCCTGATCTTAAAGTGAAACTCATGGTCAACACGGTCCAGCCTCAATATGTGCTGATTTCCCAGCAATGCCGTCCTGTGATGGGCCTGCGACTGCTGGCTATATGAGTGTGTGGCAAGTGAGCTTTCTAAATGCCAAAGATACAGGAGATAAACTGTCAGATCTGTTAGCGGCCTTAGACTGTGAACGAAGGGGAGGTATAAATTAATGTAGCTAAATGAAGCTGCTTATCTTTGCTAGCATTCCTACAGAGCCGCTGCCAGCACTGCAGGAGCCCAATAGAGCATGGTGTTGAGAGTTGAGGTCATGATAATATGGTCTACAGAGGCCATCTCTCTGCAGGCCTGCACTGTTCTCTCTATACAAGGACACGTAGGGCAAATCACATGAGTCAGCATAAGCTGAAGAGCTAACTGGAGAGCAGGAAACATGGGAGGTATTTCAGGCTACCACAATCAGAGGTTCAGATGGGATGGGTGAGATTCATATGTTGAACTTTGCTTTTGCTCACACCTGCTTTGCTGCTTTCTGTGGTGTGTATCTATAGGGCTGCAATGATAAATTGATGCAGAATCAATAAAATCTCCCAAATGCATCATTTGTCTCTGGAATTGATTCTGAGTGCATATTTTAACAGCAGATGGCGCTCTACTCTAGTTTTTCTCAGCATACTCTACTGCTCATGAAGAAGAACGCTGAAGAGCGCTTGTGCATTCGGCAAGTCTGTAATTTCACGACAACTCAAAATGATTTTGTAATGCCAAATTAATGCAAACACACCCCCTTGTAATTCACTTTAACCCTGTCGAATTTTAAGAATGATTATTTTAGGTTCAAGTGTGTGTAAATATTTTCAAACAAGCAGAGTATGGCTTTTCAAAACTAACCTCCGAATCGACTCTAGAAAGAATCACAATGCTTTTGGAAAATCTCAGAATCTATATCATGTCTTGATTCACTATGCATCGATTTATTTATTCTAGTCCTATCTGTTATCCTTCTAAAACCTTGCTGTACAGCTGGTCTCCAGCATACGCATTAGATGCTGATGTCTTTAACAAAAAGGTTTGCTGGTGGAAATCATGGCTGTGGAGCATAAGACGGCATGGCAAGCATTGAATGCATTGTCTATCACAGGCATTACAGTGTTAACAGTGGCTCCAGTCAGCAGACTGCATGGCAAACGCTCCATGCGAATCAATCAACACCCCACTAGACATACCACGAGACATTAATTCCTTACAGCCAGCTCTGGAAAACAAGATCTCCAGGATGGAGTCCAGAGAGGCGCTCCCAGCACACGTTTGCCATAAAGCACCTCTCTGGAGGACTCGCTAATCAGATTGAGAATTCATGGAGGTGGGAGGGGGGCAATTTATCATAATCCCATTTGACGGCAGAGGTGTGCCATCTGATCTGGTGGTGATTTCATACACCTTCAAGCAGAGCCAGCGGAGTGTCAATGAGGAGGAGACCTAATGGATTGAACTCCTCTGATGTTCTGCACCAGAGACTTGCGCCAAGTAGTGCCTTTTAAAATGCCTCCTCATTTCAAGCTTTTGTATGCAAAAGGAGGGCTTCTTAATTCTTACAAGACCACAAGGAGGCAAGTCCTTGCTTTCCTTTCCTTTCCCTTCCTTTCATCTGGCCCTCCTCTCATAGCCCGCGTGTCATTAATAGCGGTTGTCATAAAACAGCCTAATTATTTTGGCTGCAGGAGTGAAGCCTGGGGCGCGTCTGCCACGCAGTACTGTACTGGAAGTGTTTGCAGTAATAACCGACCAGAAATGGTGTTTGAGGGGCACCGTTACCCGATACCGTGCACAAAATGATTGGCTGCCATGCGCTTACAAGTATGACAGACTTCTGAGTGATAAATTACCACAGGAGGGTATTGGAGAGTGAGAGGGAAAGCTGATACCTGATAATTGGTACTTCCACAGAGGGCTTTCCATTGTGTATGATGTGACTGCCAACTGCACAGGGAGGCTTACACAATCGATCAACAGTTTAGATACACTAGATACAACGCCAGCTCCAAAAAAGCAAACAACCCAGGGATCCCATTTATTCCCACTTTATTCAGGTGGTCCCTTTAACGTATTCTGTTGATTCTGTTGATGACTTGCAAAGTTACTTATAGTCAGTAGAGCATCTTTTTGGGAAACCATCACAATAAAGAGTTGTAAAACTAATATTCTAATGAGAGTTAGTTGACATGTAGGGGTGCAAAGCTACTTATTGTCAACAGATTGCTCAAAAGGGACCATCAAAATAAAGTGTTAACAAAATCTTTAATCCACAACAACCCTTATTGCTTACTTTTTAACACTCGTATATGGTTTAACATGAAGTCTCATGGTTGGTGCTCTTGAACAAAGCTTTTAAGAGGTCAAAGCAGTGCATGATCTGAGCCTTTTGGCTATAAAAAAATATTCCTTAATCTTTGACAGGGGCTATTCCGTGTGTCAAAGCTGTCAGCATTTTAGCAGGCATGGAAGAAGAGAGACATTTACTCTTTGCTTAAAGCATCACAGTAACAGCAACGTGTCTGGTGACATAGTAACTTCCCAAGGCCTTGAAATTCCCACCTGCCACATAACACCAGCAGAGAAAACATTCCACCTGCACGAGTCGTCCAAACAGACTCACAGGCTCTGAACTTTTGGTGAAAATTTTGGTGGCCGTCCAATGCGGAGGTCATTTGATAACAATGCACTCAGAAAGCAATGTGTTCATTGTGCACAGCACTGAAAAAAAACTTCACTATGGGTAATGTGAGATTCTTTCGTGTCAGTTCATCTAACTGAATGTTTGTATACGCTCTATCCTATAAACAGCATCACCTTTTGCTTAGTGTTGGCCTTGGAGAAAAATTGATCAATGCATGCAGAGAGGGTGAAACTAAATCTTTAAAAAAACTTTTAGTTTGCACTTTCAGCAGGCAAATATCACAGCTGCCCCATGGAACAGACCAGAGATTTCTCATGGAGCTTGAGATGTATGGAGGAAATAGCTGAGCTGTTTTATGGCCTCCAATACAATTATTAAAATGAACATAGCAGACTGCTGAAATTAAAATGCGGGCCTGATGGGTTTTATGGAAAACATATCACAATTGCAAATCCTCACAGGCAACACAAGCAGTATTTCTCCGTAATAAATTCATTCAGCATCAGTGAGACAGTGCGGAGAGAGCTCTCTTTTAGGAGCAGCCTGGAAACACATACATCAGCAAGTGCCGAAGAAAGTATTTTTGTGAAAATAAATAAATAAATCATTGTGAAATACTCTGGCTTTGTTTGGAAACTGGGAACAGACCCCCACATCCTTTCCAATCACGACTCAACATTGCACAGACACACATCCAAGAACATCAAAACAACTGCAATAGAATAATGGGGCCCAAAAATGAGTTGGAGATATTTTGACTTCTCCGTCTTCCACACCACTGTTTGCCTCGGCCCTTGCAAAGAGCAAGACAGTGACCTAATGGGCACTTGCATGGTTCACTGGACATCAATGTCCACTCTGAGTGTGTTTTATTTGTGTAGTCTACAATAGGTGACAGAAAGAGTCCATCTGTAGTCTTCAGAAATTCAGAATGCATGAGCTGTGTTTTCGATTAACAAGCTCATCACAACCCTCCCCTTCTGCTAAGCAAAGTGCTCCACAACCGAGGGGAATGGCCTTCGAGAGAAACAGCTCTCACCACATTCATATTCCCAGTCGAGCGCTCTGGCACAAGACTGCAGAGAACTTAAACTAACATCTGTAACTGAGTAAACGTTTATGATTTTTTGTTGTAAAATCTCTGCACTCCACATTTGCTGGTTCATGCTAAAGTATTTACAAGCTTAAATTCTTTGTATTTGATTGAAAAAGACAGGATGCTGCAGTTTAACTTGATGGTGAAAACCACCTAAATATACCACAAAACTAATTAAAGTTCTTGTACATTCAATTTTATCATAGGAATATTTTAACTTGCTTTTTAGGGTAACTAAAGCACCGTTTGTATTATATCATTATTTACTCTCAGCAATAAAACATGCTTCTTTTGCTTTGAATAAACTGGATGTTGTTAGGCAAAAGTAAAACATACTCAAATGTGAATCATGTGAATGTCACCACACTGATTGTTTGCCCATTAATGTGGACCAGATTTTTCAGTAAACATGCACGGTTGTAAAGCTCAAGAGCTGAGGCATGCCTCTGAATTACTATAGATTTTTTTTTTATTTTTTTTTTTTTGAGGTAGTCTGTGTATAAGATTGCTTTGTAAGCATGCCAGGCACAGGTAAATGTAATGAAAGTCGCTATACTAAATTCATGGCTGCTTGCATGTTATTCGTATCCTATTAGTATCCTCCGGTAAAAATGCTTGACTACAGTCAGTTGTAAACATGTCCACCTGAAGTGCACAACTTCACTTTCTTCAAAATGCATAGTTCAGCTTTCTACAAAATGTGCAGCAAAAAGCACTCAGGAAGCCTTTCTATGCTAGTAATGCTTCTCAGGATCTCCTATACAAGCTATCACGTGCACACCTACCTCCCTGCAGTGAAGGACTCAGATGTATGGTGAGGAAGAATCCGAGAAGGAGCAACGCAACCCTCCTGTTAGCCATCTCGCCCCAAAATGCACTGGCCCTCCCCAAATCAGCTGGTTTTATTCTCCAAGAGCTAATTACCACTTCAAAAATGTCTCAAAAAAATGAAGAGGGGAGGAAAAAGAAAATGATACTGGACACGACGTAATTAGGAAAGGGCAAAGCCTTTGGTTCGATGGATCATTGCACTTTTTCTCTTCTATGTCTGGTGTTGCTGTTTTTATTCTGGTCACTCTTGCCAAAAAAGCTGTGTGCTGCCAGAAAGAAGGAGTGTGTGAGAGAGAGAGAGAGAGAGAGAGAGAGAGAGAGAGAGAGAGAAATAGAAAGAGACATGCAAGGAGGAAAGACAGGAGAGAGGGGAGGGAAGGGAAGGACGAGAGAGAACAGGAGAGACAGGGAGAGCGAGAGACCCACTTTCCCACTCTCTTGTCCAAGAGGAATTTCACTGTCTTGCCAGATATTTGCATGGTAAGAGGACCTTGCTTTTTTATGTGAGTAGAGGACTAAAACAAAATCAGTACTCGGATAATGATGTTCACTCCATCGCTGGGTATCTTCTTTACAACTACAAAACTGCTCACGCACATCACAACGATCCTCAAGTATTTACAACAGTTCTCATTCCTGTAAAATGACGAGTCTTTTTTTCCAACGGCTGCTCAGTCAAGGGAAACTTGACCGATGTTTGTCTAAGAGGCTTGGGGGAAATTGTCCTGAGGCCATTGTCCTGAGAAGGGCATGTCAAATTCTTTTCAACGCATTTGTTACACCTGCCAGGAGTAGCTGTACTGACACTCATTACACGTGAAAGTGTGACTGCTTGCACATTATCTTTAATAAAAGACCTCTGCGTTTCAAAAATGCACACAAACTTGTTGCAAGCCAAAAACAAAATTAAGAACAGAAATGACAGGCTAGATATTAATGCGCTGGGTAAAAAAGAAGAGCAACTCTTGTTCAAAAGAGAAAAAAAATCTGGGCATGCTACAAGAAAGCAGTCGTTCTCATAAGTATGAGCATTGTGTTAGTAATGAGTGAACAAGAGTAAACAGAAAGAGAGACAACTGATGGGATGGAGCGATGCTCTGGGATTACCAAACTCAGTACAGCTCAGCTACTGCACTCTTTCCAACCCTAACCCTGAGATCACTGCCAACCCTACCTTCACAGCGAACGCCACTCACACTTATTACCTAAAAGCCAAAGCAGGGATAGGCAACCTAGTATCCTGCATAGTATCGATTAAACCCTAATCAAACAGACCTGAACAAGCTAATCAATGTCTTTATAATCAGGAGGGTGATTTTTTTCAGGGTTGGAGCCAAGCTCTGCAGGACACTGGCACTTCAGGACTGATGTTGCCAATCCCTGATCTAAGACTAAATACATAATGGACGCCAGCCAGATGCCATAATAAAAAAATAAAAAAATAAAAAAAACCTATCAAAGAAAGTTGTATTAAAGCAACACACCCTGCTCTATGTGGCACATATAGTATATGCAATGTATGTAATTGATTCCTTTAACAAAGATGAAGACTTATTAGACTGTGACAAATAAGGTTGTTGGTCAGAAGGAAAATCTCCATGGACTAGGTGATGTGCCTCAGTATCATCCAAAAACAAAAAAAGACAGAGTCCAAGTTTCGTTAGTTTTTTCAGACTTTTTTAGGCCTTCAAAGCATGGTGTAGATGATTTCCTCAAGGAAGCTTTGTCTCAACAGATTTGAATGGCTCCAGTGCAATTTTTCCCAGAAATGACGTAAGATGGAAAGAAAGGGGTCACGTTGAAATCATCACTGCTAATGAGACAGATAGATAAAGACACACAGACAGACGTCTGGGGGGGGGGGTCTACTGTATGTTTTCATGACATACTGATCATGACTTACTGAACGATGTATACAGTGCATGCAATATCCTATTATCTTACTCTCAAAAAAACAAGGTGAACCCATTTTTTTCTGAACCTTTCTCGGCATCCTGCACAACTGCATTAGCACTGTGTTTAGCTTAAGGATAATAATTTTTGCCTAATGAGCCTGTGTTAAGACACTGAGTGCATTTTTTGAAAGTCAAATGCCTTTTCCTCCTTTTTTGTCGGCTTTTCTATTTTAGCTCATGTCTGGTGCTTGTCGTTTCAGCATCTTGAAGATGCCAAAAGACTCAACTTGTTTATGAATCCAAGAAACATGTGAATATTATCCAGACCTGCATTTGTCAAATAGTTAAGTTGTAAAAACATTCAACACTTCATTCTAAAAGTCTGGACACATCTCAGAATTTTTGTGGTTATATCTTAGAATTAATAGGGCAAGTTTAGTTCACTCTTTGTATTACACATAGGATCACATAGTTTTGTAGCAAAAAAAGAAATTCATTTTAAATATCATTCTTAAATTTTTATAAAGAAACAGATTGATTGGTACATAATTGTTCAGTTGCCACAGCACTACAATAGTAATCTGCAAACTATTCCAGGTGTGCCGTTCCAGGTAAGACTAGAGACAGTAAACGTGACAGAATGGGTTCCAGTTGTTCCTGAGGCTGTGTGACTGTAATGATGAGAGCTGAACAAACTTGCACTCACGCTTCCTTGCGAGCAGAGAGGACACGAAGGCAGGAATACGGCGAACTTGACATTTATTTAAACAAAGAAAATGAGGAACATTCACAACCAACGCTGGGTAAGACAGAACACATGTTACGTTAACAACGGATAACAAGAACTCAAAAAGACACGGTTTAAATACGCCTTGGGCGGCCGTGGCGGATCAGGCGCCTTGGGAGGCAGATCAGGAGCCTTGGGCGGCCGTGGCGGATCAGGCGCCTTGGGAGGTGGATCTGCAGGGGCGCAGCTCCAAACCTCTGTCCTGCCCACCCTTTCCAAGATCTTGACACTATTGCCCCACCCGGCCACCCCCCCAAATTTTCTTGGGGAAGCTCACCGGGGGGGGGGGGCGCACCGAATGCGCAGCAGGCTCTGGCTGTGGCAGCGGGGCAGGCGCTGGCTGTGGAACATCAGAATCCGAACAACCTTTAGGCTCAGGGAAATCACAGTCAAACTTAACAGGTTCGAACATTTCAGGCCATGGAACATCAGAATCAGAATAACCTTCCGGTTCAGGGAAATCACCGTCATTAGAAAATTAAAACGACTCAGGCCATGAGAACTCGCTGTCGTTCACAGGTTCAAAAAGTTCAGGCCAGGGTAAATCACAGTTAGTAGATTCAAACAGTTCAGAACATGGTAAATCACAGTCATTAGAAGATTGAAACGACTCAGGCCATGAGAACTCGCTGTCGTTCACAGGTTCAAAAAGTTCAGGCCAGGTTAAATCAAGGTTAGTAGATTCAAACAGTTCAGAACATGGTGAATCACAGTCATTAGAAGATTGGAACGACTCAGGCCATGAGAACTCGCTTTCGTTCACAGGTTCAAAAAGTTCAGGCCAGGGTAAATCACAGTTAGTAGATTTAAACAGTTCAGAACATGGTGACTCACAGTCAGTTGATTCAATTGATTCAGAACAAGGTGATTCACAGTCATTCGGTTCAATAGGCTCAGAACAAGGTGATTCACAGTCATTCGATTCAATAGGCTCAGAACAAGGTGATTCACAGTCATTCGATTCAATAGGTTCTGAACAGGGTGACTTACTAGACTGTAATGGCGGATCGATGTCCACAGAGATGTCAGCATTCACCGGAGCGGGATGATCGGGTGGATAAAGTCCCAGCGAGTGAACCCGTACTGCTAGCGACTAGCGAACACAGCCGACCTCCAAGGCAAATCTCTGACATCAGGAAGCTCTACCGGGCTGAAGTGATGGGCTGAGCTCCAGAATGCCGCGGAGAGAACTGAGTCACCGAGACCTGATCGTCCAGCTAGCTCGTAGTACTCCGCTACGAAGTCCTCAAAAGACGGAGCTCGGTGGACCAGCGCGCCCAGTCCCGTGGTGAACGCCATCTCTTCTTAGTGGTCCGTTGTTCTGTAACGATGAGAGCTGAACAAACTCACGCTCACGCTTCCTCGCGAGCAGAGAGGACACGAAGGCAGGAATACGGCGAACTTGACATTTATTTAAACAAAGAAAACGAGGAACATGCACAAGCAACGCTGGTTAAGACAGAACACATGTTACGTTAACAACGGATAACAAGAACTGAAAAAGACACGGTTTAAATACACCAACCTAATCACAAGAAACTCACAGCACCTGGGGAGACAAATACACACTAAGGACCGGGGCGTGGTTACAGTGACTAGAGCACATGAGGGAGAATGAATGAAAAAAAAAAACACAGATCACAAGAACATGAAAACACAAAGTGACATGGAGCGCCTGGGGGCGTGACAGTGACCAGCTGACCTGTGGATTACACTAAATTAGTGTGGGATGAGCCCGCCCAATATGTATCAGGAAGATTTCTCACGATGTACAAGAAAAGTCCGTTTAGTGGACTTGAGGAAATATATTGACAGGGCATATGACTATAACATTCTGTATAACAACCAGTACTTAATCAGAGCTGCTGTGAGGAAACCCTCTTTACTAAAAGCTAAACCATTTAAAAAAGCTGACAGATGTCATCAGTAGCCAGATGGTTGACTGTCTGGCTAAAGTCTGATCTAAACCGCAGTTTCTTCAGGCCAAATCGACCTACTCAGACAGGTAGGGGCCATATAATTGAAATGCTAACTAAAGTTTACTTAAGAAATGGATATCTCTGAAATCAGATATTACACTACAATATAACTGTGACATCTGAGACAGAGAGACTCAACAGACGTTAGATCCATTTGCGTCCAGTTTATAGAACAGGTGCGTAGTCAAACAAACCACGGTCAAAACAGGAGCAAACAACAATATGGAGGCAGATCAAAACAGTACCGTAAAAAGGTAGAGGGTCGAGGTATCAAGCAAGTATCAAAGATAAGTGTCCAGGCAGAGTTCGAGGCAACAAGCGAGAATCAGAGTTGAGATAAACAATCCAAGGTAAGTAACAGGTCAGTCCGAATAATCACAGGGAAAACGCTCAGAGATGTCACAAGGAACAAAACTTCACGTCAATGGTTTGTCCGTGCTTGCCTTAAGTAGCCGGGGAAATGAATAACACCTGGAGCGGAAAATTACTGAGAGTGTTCTGGTAAAAATGGTCCGGGCAGAACTTAAAACTCGGGTGATGGTTCCCGCTGATGGCGGTCGGACAGCGCCACAGAGGACCGCCTGTTAACAGAGCTTCTGGGTTGGCGGCCTCGTCCTGGCCCCTCTGTTCTTCCGGAGCATCAGCGGGCTTCAACAGGGAGACATGAAAGGTGGGTGAGATACGATATTGATCAGGTAAGGTAATTTGTCGAGTACTTTGGAAGGGACCCACGTACCTGGGATTAAGTTTTCTGCATGTGCGTTGCAAACAGAGATCTCTCGTGGACAACCACACCCATTGGCCTGGTTGGTAGGCGGGATTAGGCCTCCGGTGGCGATCGGCCTGCTCAGTGGCTCGACGGACTGCTCCTTGGAGATGGACGTGGGCCCAGTTCCAGGTCTCTTGACTGTTCTGAAGCCAGTGGTCCAAAAAAGGCAAGTTGGTGGGTTCTCCTGTCCATGGAAACATGGGTGGCTGAAAGCCCAGTACGCACTTGAAAGGGGTCATGCCTGTGGCTGGTTTCATGAGTGAGTTTTGGGCATATTGTGCCCATTTCAGATACTGACTCCAATTCTCCTGTTGATCGTGGCAATAAGAGCGAAGGAAACGGGTGAGTTCCTGGTTTTATCGTTCAGCTTGTCCATTAGATTGGGGATGATAGCCTGAGGTCAAACTCACGTTTATATTCATGTGTTCACAGAAGGCGTGCCATAAGCGAGAGGTGAACTGTGGACCCCGGTCTGTGACGATATCTTCTGGGATGCCGTAGTACCGGAACACCTGTTCTACCACTACCTTGGCTGTCTCCCAAGCAGTGGGCAGCTTAGGAAGGGGTACTAGATGACAGGCCTTGGAGGACCTATCGATGATGGTAAGTATGGTTGTAAAGCCCTTGGAGAGAGGTAAGTCGGTCACAAAGTCCAAGGCTATGTGGGACCAGGGTCTTTGTGGTATGGGCAGAGAGTGGAGCAATCCAGCGGGTTTTTGATGGGAGGTTTTACTTATGTTACAGGTGTTGCATTGATGGATGAACTGAGTCACATCGGCGGTGAGAGACGGCCACCAGAAGCGATTGGTGACTAGCTCAATGGTGGCTAGAATTCCTGGATGACTGGCGCTGGATGAGTCGTGAATATGATGCAGCAGTTTCTGACGGATCGTAGCTGGCACGTAGGTACGATCTGGCGGGCATTCTGGTGGTGTGGGGTCTTGAGCTTGTGCCTCTGTGATCTCTGCTTTGATATCCCATCGAATAGAGCGAGGAGGCAGGATGAAGGTAGGATGCACTCAGGAGGTGACTGACTGGTAGGAGCTCCCACATCGTAGTTTTGTTCTGCCAGTGTGAGTTTACGGGAATAGTATGCACAGGGAAATACTTTGCCTGGATTACCATGCCTCTGGGAAAGGATAGCTCCAACACCTGTATCGGAGGCGATGTTGGATGAGAAGCTGTAAGGCGTGGCGGACGTGTTGGATGTGATCGTTGAGTGTCTCAGAATATACAAGAATATCATCAATGTAAACCATCACCGTTCTGTTGAGTTCCTCCCAGAACACGTTGTTAATCAATGCCTGAAAGACAGAGGGACTATTGGCAAGTCCGAACGGCATCACCCGGTATTTATAGTGCCCAGTGGTTGTGGAGATAGCTGTTTTGGTTGTAAGCACTTCTGAGGTCAAGCTTGGTGAAGTACCGTGCCTTGCGGAGTTGTTCTAGGGCTGCAGGAACCAACGGGACTGGGTACCGGTACTTTATGGTCACTTCATTCAAACCTCGATAATCAATGCTAGGTCTCAGGCTGCCGTCCTTCTTAACACAAAAGAACCCGGCTGAAGCAGGTGAGGTGGACGGTTGGATAAATCCCTTGTTTAGTTCCTCCAGAATATATATGCTTTCATGAAACTCTTCAAAACTCTACCTTTGGGAGGTGTGGCTCCAGCCAAGAGTTCCACTGCGCAGTCGTAGGAACGGTAAGGTGGCAGGTGAGTAGCCTTCCTCTTGCTGAAGGCTTCCTTGAGGTCCTGGTATTCAGAGGGAAGTGTGCTGTAATCCTCCTCAGAGACTACTGGGATGTCGACACCATGAGCCTGAATGCTTTGGAGACAATGTGATTGGCAATGAGATGACCATTTGAGAATCTGCCGATCAGCCCAGGAAATGTTGGGGTTGTGGATCTCCAGCCAAGGTAGGCCGAGAATGATGGGATGGTCTGGTGAGTATATGGTGAAGAGTCGGATGAATTCAAAGTGCATAGGGCCGATGAGAAGTTTTAGATCCTGGGTGGTGTAGGAGACTTCCCCGGTACCCAGTGGACGGCGAACTAGGGCTGCGACGGCCACCCGTGGTCCACATGGAAGTAAAGGCGAGTTCCATGAATTGCTCAAATGTTTTACTCTCATCCCGGCAGGCTAATTCAGACTGTAGTTCTTGGTCCAAAGCCTTATGGTACAATGCTTTCAGAGGTTCAGATGGCCATCCGGTCTGAGCGGCCAGGGTTCGGAAATGAAGCGTAAATTCGGCTGCCGGTGTGGAACCTTGCTTTAGCAGCAAATTTCATCACTGGGATCACGCCCGCCTTTGGTGTGATCAAAAACCTCACAAAACTTTCGCTGGAAATCTGCATAGGTCAAAAAATACATGTCATGACCTTCCCAAAGAGCCGTAGCCCAATCCAGCGCTCTTCCAGTTAAAGTGCCCCTATTATGCCATTTTAAAGGTGGCTAATATTGTTTTATGAGTGTCTTAATATTCAGTGATTATCACCTAAAGAGACAAAGACCCCATTAGTGACTGTCACTGAGGCAGGTAAGAAATAATGTGAGGAGATGTGAGAAAAAAAAACTGTTTTTAAAATGATTTGTATTTTATTTAAAACACAGTATAATTAAAATATACATAATGAAGGTCAAAGATAAATTATTGAGCTACTGATCTAACTACAGAGATGTGAACAGACTTTGAGTCAATCCCGAAAATAGATTCTTTTCAACAAGTGAAACCTCTACATAATACCTAATATTTAAGTGTTTGCTGCTTCTTTTCAAGAAAAATAAAAGCTTGTTTTACCATAGAATATCAGTTTAGTGATAGTAAATATCAGCGCTCCAAGAGGCCATCAGCGTGAACAGACAGGACTCTGTGCTGCTGTAATTCTGACCACTAAAAAACAAATAACAAAAAATCAGTGAGCATGCTAATGTCAGTATATGTACTGTGATCCTGGCGCTAGAAAGCACGACAGACAACAAGTTGTAGTGAACACAAATCCCTGTAGGGTGGCTTTATTCAGACACAGAAGGTGAGTATTTCAGTACTGGGTGACGGGTGATGGCGGTGCTCAGCGTGAGAATGAGTCCCTTTTTCCATCTTTATCCTCCTCCAGGTGCCGGCGAATGGTGCTCCGTGTGCTTCAGTGGCCAGGGCTGCTCGTTCACGGCGATGCTTCTGGGGAACAAAGAAAGGTAAATCATTCAGTGTAACGAGTGGAGTCGTAGCTCATCATTTCCGCGTTTGAGCGTTTCTTTTATACTGATCCCGCCGTGAACGATTGGCCCAGGCAGATGAGTTCCAGCTGGTAGTCCTTTGTTGCCAGGGCGACGCTGATCGGGTCCCGGCACAATACACACACATGTACAACAATAACAAGCAAGCTAATACAAGAAATAAGCATTACTCACTCATTTCGACGATCACTCTGTGACTCGCTGGAGTCTGCATTCTTCTTGTCTGATGTAACGTTAATCCAAAGTTTATTCCTCTGAGCGTGTCTTCTTGAGGTATTTATCACAATGCCTCTTTTTCTGAGGTGAATTCTGTCTTATTCCTCTCAGCACGAAGCGTACAGTATCTGGGATGAACTTCAGGTAAACTCTCGCTGCTTTGTTTGTGCTGATGTGGGTGTTTACATGCGGTGCATGGATGATGCATTAAGAAATAATGAAGGAGACGTGAAAGACTGGACATCGCGCTGGTTTCATGTGAATTACTTTATCACAGAATATTTTATTTTTGATTAGACTGTCTTAGTGTAATAGTAAACATATCAAGTTTTCTACAGATATAACTCTTATGTCTCTTTGTGGATTATTTGCTGAGTTTCAGTTTCATTTTTTTGACTCATTGCTTATTGAAGATCACGCAGATCAACGTGGCAGGCAGCGCACCCTGTTTGTTTTCTTCGTTTTCGAAATGCACAAAGTTGTGTTGTTATTATATGTGTATACAAATTAATGTAGACCCTTCACATATTCGATTGATGTATTTCTCTTATCTGTATGATCAAAACTCAGTGTGTACTCTAAGTTCTTATTGGCATCATCAGAAGAAGACACCTCAAAACGCATGTAAGCGTTTGCCGGCCCCAGAGGGTTAACTCAACCATGTTAAGACAGAACTGCTCATGGTCTCTGCCAATCCAACACTTCATCACAACCTCTCCATTCAGTTAGGTTTGTCAACCATAACTCCTTCCAGGAGAGCCGGGAACCTTGGAGTTGCAATAGATGACTTTAAATTAAGCTTCACTAACCATATTGCTACAATGGCCCAGTCCTGACGTTTGCATTATACAACATCAGAAAGATTAGACCCTTAATAACAGAGCAGACCGCACAACTCCTTGTACAAGCTCTTGTTCTCCCCAGACTGTGCTATTGCAATACTCTTTTGGTGAGCCTTTCTGCATGTACTATCAAGCTTCTGCAATTGATCCAGATTGCAGTAGCTAGAGTGGTCTTCAATGAGCTGAAGAAAACTCAAATCACACCTCTCTTCGTCAGCTTGCATCAAATAATAGTCGCCTCGCATCAATTTCAAGGTACTGATGTTTGCCTACAAGACAACCACTGGCACTGCACCAATAAACCTAAACTTGTTAGCTAAGATCTATGCACCATCCAGATGCTTGCATCCCAAACAGGCACAAAATCACTTTCACTGACCCTTCATGGATTGTCCCCGGCTGGTGGAACAACCTGTCTGTCTCAATCCAAGCAGCTGAGTCTTTAGCTTTTCTCAAAAAGAACACATAAAGCAAGGGTCACCAAGTTCGGTCCTGGAGGGCCAGTCTCCCGGCAGAGTTTAGCTCCAACCCTAATCAAACACACCTAAAACAGCTGATCAACGTCTTACTAGGTACACCTAAAATTTCAAGGCAGGTGTGTTGAGGCAAGTTGGAGCTACAGTAAACTCTGCAGGACAACGGCCCTCCAGGATCAAGTTTGATGACCCCTGACCTAAAGAGACCTTTTTGCCATAACCTGACCAATCAATACTTTCTCTTAGCGTCTGCTGAATGACTAAATGTAAATGGAGACAAGGGAGCATTGGACCCAGACAGAGCTGATGAGTTGGAGGGCTGAGGTGGAGTCTAGGACTTAGAGGCTGGAGGAAGACACAGGGGATAATCGTGCCTAGGCGGAGATGGAGAGTGAAAGGCCAGGGGTGAATCAGAGGGCACAGAGGGCACTGACTGAGAGCAAGCTGAAGGACTGGCAGGAACTAGTGGAGACAAGGCTGATGAGCTAGTTGACTTTAGAAGAGGAGTCAGGAGATAGATGTAAGGAGAGAACTAAATTTGCAGAATTAGATAAACTTCTTCTTTTGTCTGTGTTTGACTTCTGGTTGCACTTGATGGCAAGAAGTTTTCCAGATCTTTCATCTGAAAATGTTAGCCCAGAACATGACACTGCCATCACCATGCTTGAATGCAGAGATGGTCTTATTTCAATGTGGATATTTGGTTTGTACCAAGCTTAATGATTTGCTTTTAGGCCAGCTCATCAGACCATATTCTTCTGTCGCCAAAATTTTCAGGTTTTGTATTAAGGTTCAAAAGTAAACTATCAGTCTGACTTAATGTTGGCCTTTCTCAGATGTGGCTTCCTTCTAGCAACTTTCCCAAAGAGGCCAACTCCATTATGTACTGATGAGTTTGTTGATGTCTGGACTGCTTCTGCCATTTCAGCCAAAAATGCTCTGCAGCTCTCTCAAAGTTTTAGAAATCTGGAATGGCTGCACAATTTAGATTGCCTAATTTTGCTATTGGTTTGGGTTTATGCAACTTTTTTTTTCCCTTTATTTATTTGTCTTTTTTTTGTCTATTCAAACACAGCTACTTAGAAATGCATTTTTGATTTAAGAAATTAATTTATCATCCTTTTAGGATTCTGCTAAAAATGGATTACAACATACATAGCTTTTAAAACATTTTTTAACACATTTTAAAATCAATTTATATATACTAATTATTCTAAAATTCAAGTTACTTGTTTTACTGTATTTTAAGATTTTTCTCTAAGTAGTTTTGTTACTTCTTCCAACAATGTTTTACATTCTTGCTTTAATTCAGCAAGTTCAGTCCTAGTGAGCCACAGTTCTGAAAATTTCAGCTCCAACACTCACATATATTTCATGTCCGTACTGAGCATCACACCTGAAATCTTCAGGTTACTCACTAGCCATTAGACTACAACTGCCTAGTACTACTGTGCACTAAGTGACGTTTCTCCAAACGAATTTCGAGAGAAGGGCGCACGAAATCGCTTTGTCCATTCATCCCCTCATCACGCCAGCCTATCAGATCCATCCTTCCCACTATAAATAGACCCATCTCCTCCCCTTCCGCATCTCGTTTTTCTTTTGCATGATCTCGCTCTAACAGACCGCTACCTAAACGCCAACTACTAATCTGAGCTCGATCAGGACCCAGCTCCGCTTCCAGCCCCAACCAGCCTCAAGCCAGTCCGCCTGAATTCCCACGGGT
>JAUCMU010000027.1:5518565-5528857 GCA_032275025.1 Enteromius treurensis | reverse complement strand
CCCTTACCTAAGCTACATACCTTCTATGTACATATCACAGAACAATTTAAAATATTCTCTCAATGCATTCTATGGCACCTTTAAGTTAATTGAGCTGCCGGCTCTCTGTCAAATACCTCTACAACAGGAATAGATGCTGCTATCAGCTTAATGGATTTCTACATCCCTAAGGCCTATACATATATCAATGTGCATTTATGAGAAGTACAGGCTGTATTAACTAAGGGTAATGATGACAGAAACTCGTGACTGAGCGGGAGAACCACTGAGCTCTCATTATGATAAGAGTCAGCCAGGTCGAGACTCCACAGCTCAGTACATAACGTCTTTTCGCCAACACATCTCAAACATTCCGAAAGAATTTACACAACATTCTGAACATTTTCTGTTTTTAGAAGCAATTTCCTGAATTGTCTTTACACAGACTTTCCTGTTATATTGGAAACAAAACAACAATGGAGCCAATACCCTCCCAACAACACATTTCTGACGGTGCTGGACTCTCTCAGATGAGCCCACACGCACCAGACACAGCGCTACGGTCAGCCAGCATGCCTTTATCCCTTTAACGTGGCATGAACGACTCTATAGCTTGGCGGATTTCATTACAGTGTTTTAGGAATATTGTAATGGTGGAGGCGTGCTGGTACACCAGTGAGAGAGGGTCAGAGAGGTTAACTGAAAAACAAATCCGATCGTGTGTGAGGGAAGTTGGTGAAATGAATTTCTTCTGAAGTGCAAGTCATAACTCATATCTGCAGGAAGTGTGTATGCAGGTCTCATTACATACAGCTGTGATCAGAATTGTTTAAAGTATTAAAATTAAGCAATAATTAAAGGGACAGTTCACCCCCCAAAAAATTGTAAACAAATTCTGTCATTGATTACTTATCTTCATGTCGTTGCAAACCTGCAAGACCTTTGCTCTCCTCCAGAACACAACTTCAGATATGTTTGATCAAACCTGAGCGCTTTCTGACCTTCTGGCTGGGCGATATATATCGAACGAACGCCAGCTTATACACAGAGCCGTAGATCACTGAGAAGCTGCACGGTGATTCAATGGCGCAGCTTCTCAGTGATCTACGGCTTTGTGTATAAGCTAGCGTTCCTAGTGTTTTGTGTCATTCTGGGGTAAACTACCGCTTTAAGATGCTCCAAATAACTTGAGATGTTAGGAATCTACCTGGAAGAGGATGAGTATTTACTCTGTCCTAATGCAAGATGAAGAAATAGTTCAGTGGTGAAGGGGCCAAAGACACTTTAAGGATCACAGCTGAAGAACTGCATAAACCAGCTGGGGTCAGAGAAAAAGGACATAAATAAATAAACACACACAACATAACTCCAAGTATTGATCGTAAGCTTATCAATGTAGGTAAGCACTCAAACCACTATACCAATCACACACTTGGCTCTATATGGGGCCCCTAAACTTGACAAACCTTGAGTTTTTAATGAATGATGCTGTCCATTAACTCCATGAAAAAAGAGCCAGCAGTATTTAGGTTCAGTTCAAGAAGAACACACTACTTGATCATCAAATCCCTTCCCAGAAAAGATGCTGAAAATAGTAGGAATACATTACACATCTCAGAATGAATTCCTATGGTCTATTACTTGTGGTTGGCCTCATGGAAAAAGTGTCTTTATATGGTATACTCTCAAACTTAAACAGTCTTATGAAAACAGGCTACAGTAAGAGCACAAGGAAGACACATCTCTGTGAAAATCTCCAAAAATAGGAGTGCACCAACCAAGTATGTCTTAATGCTGCACAGTAATAGTCAAAAAAAACATGTGCTCAACGAATGAACGAATCAGACTATAGTCGATTTAGCGTCATTCGCGAAGTCAGATGGTTTACTGCAACACATTTGAGTACTTATGTGTGATTTCAATCTTGTAGCCCAGTGCTATTCTAATGAGCCATTTTAGATCATACTGTATATCTATACTTCATCAAAACGTATTGAATTGCATAACGTTTATTTGAATAAATAAATAAATCCATCCCACCCAAAAATGATAGATATGCACATTTAATTTCTTCGAAGACTGACTGCAGTATTGAATTAAATGAGCACTTCTCTAGTCTCTGGCCAGTTCACTACAGAAACAAAACTGAACATAAGCTGTCCACATTAAGGTCGTGCTGCAGGCCTCATCATTCTGAAGGGATTCCTCAACAGCTTGTGAAGGCATGGACGCCAGCCAAGATTACCAGATCTATTTACACAGCCACACATGACGTGCAGCCAGAAATCCTGTTAGCAAGTCAACAACAGAAGCACACTCTGATTCATGCGGTCAGTCCTGCTTTCAGAACATAACAATCCCGTCGACCAAAAAAACGATCAGAGAATAAAACGTGGCGATACTAATAGACATAAAAAGTAGCATTCAAATCAAGTAAATACAAACTAAATGATTCATTAAGAGGTTAAGTAATTTCTGTAATTAAAATGAAAACATTTGTGTCATTAGCACGGTCATGAATTGTATTTTTGATTTAAAAGGTTTTAAATAACGTTTCCTCTGGGAATGGATTATAAATGGATCCAAGAAAGCTCCTGTAATCAAAAGCTGTCACTTATCATCACAATCCCACAAAGTTACATTATAACCACTCAAATAATCTCTTATTGACATGGTGTCCACACTATCTTTGAAATATAACGAGAGGATGCACTAGTGCGTAGGCTACGTCTCAGTACTGACAAAACTCTGGCACACTGATGCCAACTAGCCTCGATGGAAAAAGCGAACGCACGTGTGAAAAGTTACTAAACGGTGCTAGATGATGCAGTACGCTGATTGCATATCCATAGTTGACCCTTCCTCCTCATTTAAGTCAGCAGTATGGCAACATTTCGTCTACCCGGTGGAGATAAAGGATGTGTAGTCGACAAGACCCACACTATTTGCTGTAAGTGCTTTAAGAAGCTTTCCCAAGCGACTAGAGAGAGAGTGGCGTTCGTGAACGAACCGATTCTTTTGAACGGCTCATAAACATGAACGATGGGAGCCGAGTCGCGTTCTGTTTTTCCTATGCGTGTTTCACACAGATGCACACACATTAGCTCCTCCGCGAGACAGAACAGTTATAGAGGGAGCTTGAACGGCTCTTTGAAAGGAACGGATCGCCAAGATTCGGATCCCCTCAAAGAGCCATAAATACCATCACTACAAGTGACAGGAAACACAACCAACATCCAGAAATCAATTAAGCTGCAGCCCAGAAAACAACCCAGCGGTTCTTTGTTCAGTTTATAAAGATTTTCAAATGTTATTTAATAAAAAATACTGTTTTAAAAAAGTTTTTTTCTCCCACCGCCCCACGGAAAAAAAATATCGTGAAACGAACCGAATCGTGGGTTTGGTGTATCGTTACAGCCCTAGAAATCATGTAATGTGACACTAGCAAATGGGGCGTGCTTGATTTGATTCGATTTACTTAAGCTTGTAAAAGCACGTGTGTTTGCGCTGGTCTTCAGGAGGATTTCTGTGATGCGTTTAGAGACGAAACTGAAAACAGACATGAACAGGCAACTTTTAGCTCTAAGTGCACACCTAAACTATCAAACATGTGCAAAAATGTAATATTTATTCATGTCAGTTTTTCCCTCCGGACCTGCGATGGAGCTGGGTGAGCTGGAAGCAGAGTATCAGGAGGTTTTCCAGCACTGAGGGCACGGGGATCAGTGTCCAGAGCGACAGGAACAGATGTGCTGCCCATGGCCTGCCGTAACTTCAGAGTGTGCTGGTATTCCTCCAGCCGTCGACGAGCTTCCTCAACACACTTCTTATGAAGCCTGTGGAGAAGAACAGACGTCACACACACACACACACGATACACCAGGTGCATTCCTGCTGCTGTGTGTTTCAGACGGACCTGTTCTGCTCCAGGAGTCTCCGCTGGTACTGATGGAGTCTGTGTGTGTGCGTGACATCCAGCCTGACCTGCACACAGAGTCACCTTCTCTTATTCCACTGATTGTACCCGTTCCCACACACACCCAGCTGTAAGTGACATCTACTCTGAACTGGTCTATGGTTACAGTATATCCTTCAGGGTTCGTTTGGTCTGAATGAGCGCACCTCTGCGGTTGGTTCAGTGCTCGGAGCAGCTTCCTGCAGTGTCCTGTCGGTCTGCTGAGAGTCTCTCCAGCGCTGCTCCAGCTCACGGCGTTTCTGCTCCAGCTCCTCCAGAAGAGCTAGCTGCTCCTGCTGCTGTCTCCACAGAGCCTCCACCTGCAGAGAGCTCCAGAGATCACACCACAAACACAACACACTTCAAGAGAGAAACACATACCCCGACCAGAATAATAGTGTTCATAGCAATCAAAATGAAGTTTACAGTAAAAAAAACATTATAATTACAAAATATAATTATGGAACATGATTAACTTAAATTAATATTTTAATGATTTTTGGCATAAAAGAAATGGATCATTTTGACCCATACGCTGTATTGTTATCTATATATGAATATATCTGTGCTCTTATGACTGATGTTGAGCTCCAGAGTCAGATATAATGAGAGCATGCAGGTGTGCTCGTGAGGTCTGTCTGAGCTCAGTTCAAGTGTAGATGCCTTCACAGAGTGCATGCGATTCACAAGCACTTCAGGAACACTAGAGTCTCATCACAGCTCAGTCTCAATGATGCACTGAATGAAGTGTGTTTGTATGAGGATAGTAGGATCCACAGGGATGGTGATGTCTGACTCACGTGAGCCGGCTGGGCTGAGTCTGCTCTCCTCTCACGCTCTGGCGTCACACAGACCCGGTCCTCCGGAGGCAGAAGAGTTCCTGCCACCACCGCTTCATCACTTACATCCGGAGCTGAGGAACCAGACCAGACACAAGATCAGTCCCTTCACAACAGTGCAAGGCAGTGGATTCTAATATATATATATATATATATTCAATTGAAAAATAAAGGAAAGGAAATGTTGCAATTTCTCATCACGATTATAGTGACCAAAATGATCCGAGTTATCGGTTAAATGATCATTTAAATATGAATCAGTAATACTAACCACTGGGAATTTTATCATAATTTACCATCCCTACACGTGTGTATGAGAGCAGTCCCAGCTCAATGTTTACCGTCCTCGGTGTGTGTTGTGCTGGGTGTCTGCTCCTCTAAACTGACTCCTGATGCTTTCTCCTGGCTGCTTAAAGATCCGGTCTCAACACTCGAGGCTTCCTCCTGCTCGTCAGCGTCATGTGACGTCCCTGGCGTGTCAGCGGCCAGCTGACCGGTCCTCCGCTCTCTCTGCCTCCTGATGCGCTCCAGCAGTCTGCTCAGAGCCCGTCTGCCCGGGTCAGCCGGAGGAGATGCTGCCGAAACACAACAAACCATCATCACTGAAGATCTGAGTTTGACTGATGTCTACACGGGTGACATGGCACTCTCTGATTGGCTGCACACCTGGAGTTTTAACGACCTGGGTCTCTGGCTTCTCCCCTTCAGGTGTACATTCAGGGTCAAGGGTCACATCCAGCTCCTCATCATGACTAGCAGCAGACAGAGAAGGAGGAGGTTCGGGTACCAGCTGCAGCACCAAATCACCTTTGACCTCTGGAGATGATCACATGATCAAGAGACAACAAATGTGTTGAGCACAAACCCTGCAGGACGACTCACCCGAACACTTAATGTGTTATTAGTCTGTTGGTATTGGTAGGATCTATTGCAATACTGATGGCACTTATACAGCGGCACTTATACTTATACAGTCTCTTCAGCAGCTAAGTTCGGTCTGAAATCTTCTGCTGTTGTGTGTCAGTAGGAAATATCCGTTTCTATTTCTAAACATCCATTTGGCCATTGATTGTAATAATCCAGTGAGATGTGTCTGTCTGAAGAAACAGAACACACAGAGACAGACTCAATCCAGAAGTTTTAAAAAAAAAAGCTGCAGAAGTATTAAAAGTTAGAGGCATTTCCTTCTGACACACTAAAGCAGAAGACTAAAAAATAAATCCTTTCTAGCTGCTGAAAACACTAGTGTATAATATTGTTGGCCTCTGCTGCAGTTTCCCTTCATCCTGAGCTGTAGTGAGAGCACATACTGCGCTCTTTGGTGTAGGCGTCCTGGAAGGCGATCTCAAGCTCCCGCTGCTGCTCGTCTCGGAGCTCCTGCTGTCTGCAGAGCGGCTGGAAGACCTGCGGAGGGACGCTGCTCACCGTCTGTCTGCGGCGGAGCAGATGGGCCTGCTGCAGACGCTCCAGCTCACAGAGCAGCCGAGCTCGGTCCTGCAGACACACAGACACACGTCAGAGTCCTGTAGCGCTCGCCTCCACCCGTGCCTCGGTCAGAGCTGTACCTGCGTGTGCTGCTCTCTCCGCAGCGCCTGGCTTCCTCTGAGACGAGCTCTCTCCAGCCTCTGCTGCCGGTCACGAGCCTCCTCTCGCTGCAGCTCCTCCAGACGCTGTCCCTCCAGAGCCGCGGCCTGCGGAGCGCTCAGCTGAGACACCACACACCATCACATCAGTGCATCTCTCTTCAACCACTCTAGAGCTGATTCTGAACAGGTCAGACTCGACTCTCATCTGTGTGTGTTTTTTATGCATGTACCTGCTGCTCGGTGTCACTTTCTCGGTCCACAGCGGTCTGTGTCATGTGACTGTGAGTGAGAGAAAACCGCTCTGCCGCTGCTGACCTCAGTGGACGAGGGGTCTTCTTCCCGATGCTCTGAGAGAGGAAACACCAGAGTCATGACACACGCTGACAGCTCTGTACCAGCTGATGGAGCGGAGGAGAGCCGGCTGTACCTCCACTGGGTCTGGAGGCGGCGGCGGGAGACTGGCCACTCTCTCAGCCCTCCTCTTCTCCTCCAGCAGAGCTTTCCTCCGCGCTTCAATGGGCCTGTTACCACAACCAACACCAGCTTACACAACATTATCACATAACATACATGTAAGGAAGTTGTAACCGGGTCACTTTCAAGCATTTTACAGCAGCTGCAGGTGGATGTGTGTAGGTGTGTGTGCGGACCGGCGCTGCTGCTGCTCCTCTTCATGCCTGCGAGCGCCGAGCTCTCTCAGAGCCTCCTGATGCCTCTCCTCCGCACGTTCCTGCCTCTCCACACTTCTCCGAGCCAGCGCCTCCAGATCCGGCTCCTACACACAGACACCAGCACTAAGAGAACAGCACACCCAGAAACAGGTCCTCTGCAGTGAGGACAATAACCCACAGCACTCCAGTCCATCCGTGAACATCTGGAGAAGACAGAAGATTAAAACATGTCCTCCAGTGAAAATCCAGCCACATTTCTTCAAGGCCGTCTCTCCTGATTCAGACAAACACTTTCCCACTGGAGGAATTATTACCATGGATACTCATATTTCAGTTAAAAAAGCTGGATTAGTTTAATCTCTTAGTCTTCTCCAGATGTTAACTGATGGACTGGAGTGCTGTGGGTCATTAGACACAAACTCATCCTAATCTGGGATGGCCTAAGGACGAGCACATTTTCCAGCTAATTCTTCATTTTTGGGTGCACTAAAGAAAGAGTTCCTCTGAAGGAACTAAAGCAGCGATGTTGAGCGGGTGACTCACGTTCTCCCGAGCGCTGCGCTGTCCGTGTCCAACAGAGCTCAGGCTGTGCTGGTAGTGTGTGGATAAGGCCTGTATCCTGAGCGTCTGCTGCTGCTGCCACTCGAGATGCAGGGAGTCTGCGAGCGTCTGCAGCTGCTGCTGTCTGCGCTCCTGCACCTGTCTGCGCACCTGCCGGGCGATGAAGCGCTCCTGCTCACGCACCTGACACACACAGAGCACAGGTCATGCATACTTACAGTTCACACACTTCTGTCTGCTAGTGTAAGAAAGTCTCTTTTTGATACAAAATGTACCATTTAAAAATAACAGTCTTCAGTGTCACGGGATTCTTCAGAAATCTTTCTAATAAGCAGATTTGCTGCTTGAGAAACATTTATTTTTATTAGTATATTATTATTATCATCAGCGTCAATATTTAAAACAGTTCAGTACATTTATTCTCAGGATTCTTTGATAGAAACATCCAACGATCATCATTTATCAATGAAATAGATTTTGCAATAACATACCCTACATTTTTTGAGGGAAAGAAATTATTCAGTAAGGACGCTTTAAATTGATCAAAAGTGATGATTGAGACATTTATAATGTTACAAATGATTTCTATTTGAGATTAGTGCTGTTTTTCTGAACTTTCTGTTCAAAGAAACTTAGCAGAGCTGAGGAGTTATAATACTAATGTTTAGCACACAATACCCAGCAACCTGGCGCGGAAAACCAAGGCTGAAACACTAACAGACTGATCCAGAGCAGCTGGTCACTAGATAAACCCAGTCCGAGCTGGTCACTAGATAAACCCAGTCCGAGCTGGTCTCTGATAAACCCAGTCCGAGCTGGTGTCTGACCTGCTGCAGGCGCAGCTTCCTCCTCCGGTCCTGCTCCTCTCTCAGCAGCTGCGCCTCCTCATTCGGGCTCAGCCGCAGCACGTTACCCCTCATTTCTCACAGCCTTTCCGTCTATTAACATCACACTTTATCGACGGGCTTCACTGAATCAGCACACTTCTGTTCAAGCGGCTCCATGTCAACAAAACCAACTCCAACGGTCGGCTTCTTCTTCAGCGCTACTGCGTCACTTCCGCTGTTTAAAACACCCGCGGGACGGCGCGCGCTGTTGCCTTGAGGTATTTATTAATACGCGATACATACACCAAAATTTCTCATGTACGAGGGATATAAAGTGTAACTGTCCTTACAAATGTAAATAAAAATAACATAAAGCAGTATTTTTAATGCTAAAGGGGGATGAGAATTATCTTCCTCATTTACAAACGAACAGTCGGGATTTTTTAAATGATCAAAAATTGTTCAGGGTTAACAATTGTCATTAAAATAATAAAAATAAATCATTTTACTAAAAATAAATAAATAAATAACAACACTTGTATAGACACAAAATACAAAAAAACACAATTCCGGAAAACTCGTTTCAACTTTAACCCCCTCCAGGCCTCGCGAGATTTGAGCAGCAGCTCTCGTTCTTCGCGCAGCTGTACGGCAGAGAATCACATAGCTCGAGAACTACAAACATACAAAGAAAAGCAGAAAAACGAGTCACTTCAGAGATGTAAGTATATGGCATAATGTTTAATCTCTGATATGACTCTGTCACGTGTGTCGCGTCCGTTCCTTCATCAGCTCTGGGCTCTACAGCATCTCTCTGTTTAGTTTGCTCACTGGCTCTTAAACAGGTTTTTAAAATCTGAAATCAAAGCCGAGGTATTAAATGTTGCATGCACTGCAAAAAATGAGTACATTTGCCGACATGTTTGTCTTTTTCTAGTAACGTTATTGATACCTGAACATCCTTAAACCAAGAGTCTTGAGACGCTAAATGAAGAAAATGAAGTCTAGTTTTCTGGAAAATTGAAATTTGCTCTGGAAAGCAAGGAAAAGTAGAACCCCTCTTTACTGCACTGAGATCAGAAGTTATCACCTTATTCTAAAAGGTATTAAAGAGTACAGGAATTTGATTGGGAGAGATAGATATATATTTCTGTTCTCCTAAAACATTTACATTCAGAGAACGTGTGGTTTCATTCAGTTTATTCCTTTCATTGTCTTTCATTGTCTTAACATGGTATACGGGTTATATTTACCTGTATAATCACAGTAACCTGCTAGTGCTGCTGAACAACTCCTCCAGAAGAAAAGAGTTTCTATCTATGTGTACTGTGTATAATTATGTATATATAATGTATATATTTGAGAATGTTTTCAATATATTTGTATATAATATGCTTTAAATGAATATAAATATATACATGTAAATATGATCAAAATATACACTGTTTTATATGTATAAATAAATGAGTATAGGGCATAATAAATATACAGCACACACACATATAATTGTGTAGACAGAAACATTTGTTTTGGATGCCATTAATAGCAAATTGATTGTTTGACAGAACTGATCCCGCACAGTTTGTGTGTGTGTGTGTGATCTCTCTCTCTCTCTCTCTCTGTGTGTGTGATCTGTCTCTCTCTCTCTCTGTGTGTGTGTGTGTGTGTGATCTCTCTCTCTCTCTGTGTGTGTGTGTGTGTGTGTGTGTGATCTGTCTCTCTCTCTCTCTGTGTGTGTGTGTGTGATCTCTCTCTCTCTGTGTGTGTGTGTGTGTGTGATCTCTCTCTCTCTCTCTCTCTCTCTCTCTGTGTGTGATCTCTCTCTCTCTCTCTCTCTCTCTCTCTCTCTCTCTCTCTCTCTGTGTGATCTCTCT
>JAUCMU010000027.1:5490338-5502030 GCA_032275025.1 Enteromius treurensis | reverse complement strand
TCCGGGTATTTCTCGCCTACTGAATTTCGGATACTATGAATTCGGACATACTACTCGCCTCGCATACTGTTTTTCACACACTATATAGTAGGGAAGTAAGCGATTTCGGACGCAGCGTAAGTATTGGGTTTATACCAATGTTTGGTTTTAAACCACTGTAAATGGGTATTATACAACATAATATATGGGATATGAGGCCTCTCCGAGACTAAATGATACAGAGCCTTGAAAATAAACAAAAAGGAAAGTTTTAGAACTAGAATTAAAAATGATATTGCGGTATTGTAGGCACACAAACTTTGGGGAAAGAATACTTATGGTCCTCAGATAGGTACGTTTAATGCAGAATGAAAGGAGATACATCATTATTTCTTCTTCAGACTAATAATTATTGTATTTCTGAAAAGTGACCCACATCTGACCTCTGAAAATGTGTTCAGTGTATTAGTTTACTCCTAGAGCCATCCTGAAATCCCATTATCTCTGGAACTGAATCATATAGAGCCGTAAAAATGAAGAGACCAAAAGGAAAGTGTAACGAGAGTCAGAATCAGAGGGATCCATGTGCAGCGTTTTATTTTCGTAGTCAGGGGCGGTTTACGGCGAGATCAGGTACAGGGTGTTCTGGGAAATCGAGTCTCGGGTGAGGGTGCCCTCTGGTGGGGATCGTGACAGAAAGACCAAATATCTAAAGGACCATTCAAATATTTGTAAATACTTTTTTAATTAGTCATGCTGACTAAGTGCCTCAACTCAACAAAATGTGAGTCGACACGGAAAGACAACAGCTGAACTAATGCATTAACTGATTAGTGCATAGCCAGTTTCTATAAATGAGATTCAGCATTTAGCTTCAGGAAGTGATTGAGAGAAGCAGCTGATCAAACCACTGACCTGTTGATGAGGGTAAGGCTTTGGATGGTTTGGACTGGACAATGATCCATACTCTCCTCTAAACTTTCCTCCACACTCTGAGAATCAGAAGAAGATATTTGTTGCAGTCTTTACCTTCAAACTCTGAGGTGTCACACCGAGTGACGTCATGACTGTAATCACCCTGGTGTTTCTGACTGCAGTTGTCTTCATCTGACCGGTCCTGACAGTTCGGCTGACCGTCACAAACAGAAACAGGCAGCAGACAACGACCGCCGTCACACATGAACTCTTCTCTGGAACAGCTCTCTGATCGCAGACAGAAAGAAAACTTTAGTACAGATATAGCACCCCATCTGTGATCGGATTCATTACTGTCACCCTATAAACAGATACTACCGCATCCACAGATATAGAGGTGTCTTCCGTGAACTGTTGTGTTTGTTTGAGTACTCACTCTGTGCTGGTGATATAGAGTGATACTGAGCGCTGAAGCCGTTTCCTCCGATGCTGCCGTCAGAATGAAAGGAGACCAGCACGGAGCTGCTGTTAGTGTTCAGTGTCGCCGGAGCCACGCTGCCACAGAACCTGTACAGCAACACTGTTCAATCACTCCAGGTACACACACAAACTCCACAAGACACAGGTTTATGTTGTGTCTTTGTACAAGATTTTAATGCTCCGCACTGAAGGGAGTGAACATCAGATGTTATCCGTTGATGGTGCTGCTATTATATTGGTTTCATTTTCTTGAAACAAGAAAAGATTACGAGACTTTCTCAAGATCACAAATGCGTAACAAATGATCTTTAAAGCCCATATACTGTCATCGTTTCCTCACCCTTGAGTAGTACCCAGTCTGTTTTGGTCAGCATTGACTCCCATAGTTTTCTTTTGCTGTGGAGGTCAATGGTGACCAAAGCAGCCTGGTTACAAACTTTCTTCTAAATATCTTCCTTTGTGTTCGGCAGATCAAAGAAATGTATTCAGGTTTGGAACTACTGGAGGGTGAGGAAATGATGACTGAAGTGGCTGAAGTAGGTATCGCAGTCCAAATTCAAAATTTGAACAGCTGACAGCTCTCGGGCATTTGCTGAAACTACAGATCTAAGAGCAGCTTTTAAACGATAATAGGCCGAGTCCGGGAAAGCCAAATCCAGACACAGGTTGTTTAACTGAATAAAAAACGAAATAAATGGGCAATCCAGACGATTAAACAGGGTGAGCAAACCTCATGACAACCGATGTCTTCTCTGTCTCCTCTCTCACTTCTAGCCAGTCAAACAAGCAGGGAGAGGGTCCCTCGACAGCCAGAGAAGACACGTGTATCTGCACGAGGAGCGGAGGAGACACCCTGATAAGCCACACACAGTGAGAGTCTGGAGGATACGGCCCGGGGTGATTGGGAGAGCTGAGCGAGCCCCAGGAGTCTGTCAGCACACCGCCGCAGCCTGGAAACACATTCATATTCAACAGACGGGTGAAAACACATGTGCATTTTAATTTACAATAGCATGCATCTGATTGTGGATGCTGTGGATGTGCATGTGCAGTTAAGCAGAGGCCCTGAAATATACAACCAAGCCTACTACATTTCTTACACTATCACAGTTTATTTGCCATAGTTTAGAAAGTGCTACTAAAATATGATAAGAACTGTGTCAGAACAAATTCATCCTCAACTATGATAGCAAGGTATGGGATGAGTTCATCTGAATCGCTGTCAGCTGTTAATATAAACACACATTCAGATAATACCAGTTTAGCTCAACCAATTACCAAGCTACGCTTCCTTTAGTTCAGTCTCTGGTGGAGAAAGATTGCATTAGCAAGTTAAGAACAAAGATGCTAAAAACATGCTCGGGGTCAAAGTGTCTGAAAAAGTGTCTTTTACTACCAGTCCCCTGTATAAAGAAATCTTGGGGTATAATATGTGACAGTGTACTTTTTTACTTTGCTATCCTAATTTAAACAAATGAAGTGTAGTGTCCTGCACACACCCGTGAAAGAATGTGATAACTGCAGTCAGAATAACGTTTGGTTTGACTGTATTTGGACAAGCATTGGATTGAGTCACTCTCATCACCGTTACTGCCACTTGAGTTGATATTTTGTAATGAAAATTGTAATTGGAAATGGTGTGCATTTAGAAGACTGACTTGAAAAGAAGGTGGGTTTTTTCCCGGGCGGTGAGAGCGTGTTGGTGGGATCAGGAGAGGTCGGACTCAGAGATTGATTCTGTGAAGATCTGTCTCCAAACCGAGAGTCTAAAGGGAAAGTCTCTCCTGTATTCGTCTCAGCCTCTGTGAAGAGAAAGAGCAGAACAGTGACAGAGCAAATGTCTCTCTGTTCTCTACTGCTAAATCAGTCCACATTTGGCACATAACAGCCACTCAGAGAAGCAGCCTATTTAAATAACACTGACTTTTAGGAGTCTTCTGGGACCCGTATGAAGCTGTGTTTGGCTAGTAAAAAAATGACTTGTTTTGCCTTTGTGGAATTAAATTAAGGTACAGCAACATCTTTAAATGCTTTAAAATGTGTTGACTTGTGGAGCACTTAACAACTCTTGTGTGGCAAGATGAGCTGAAGGAGGGAAAAAACTCATTCAGAGAGACAACCAGGGGAATGGAAAGAGCTTTGCCAGAAAAGCAGCCAGGGTTGTACCACAACCTGCAGACTACTAACCCCTACACAGTTACACCAAACTAGCAGTCTGGAGGCCATCCCAAGACTTCCCTGAACACAAACGAGCCTCGACATCTTTAGCAACATGAACACACTATGAGAAAGAAGTGTGCTGTTATTGGTATACTTTTTATACTTTGAGACCCTTGAGCAAGGCACCGATCCCCCAACTGCTCCCCGGGCGCCGCAGCAATGGTTGCCCACTGCTCTGGGTGTGTGTTCACGGTGTGTGTGTGTGTGTGTGTGTTCACTTCTCACTGCTGTGTGTGTGCACATTGGGTGGGTTAAATGCAGAGCACAAATTCCTAGTATAGGTCACCATACCTGGCCACGTGTCACTTCACTTATACTTAGAAAACGTCTAAACTAGGAGTCTCAAACTCTAACTCTACCATGCAGTCTTCAAATAAGCCTTAATGACTTGATTGGCAGGATCAGGTGTGTTTAATTAGGGCTGCAAACAAACTGAGCAGGGCTAAGGCCCTCCAGTAACTGAGTTTGACACCCCTGCTCTAAACATGCTTGAGATATACTGTGCTCCTAGAATCGGTGATGTCATTGTACAGTAGGAGGCGCTAGTACACATCTACTGTACAGAAAAAACACAAGTGAAGAAGAAACAATAGATGCTTCCAACATGATACAGCATCAAAACTGTAATGTTATGGAATAAAATGTCACAAATGAAGAAGTCATAATGATGGTCAAGCTTTGGGGGTTGATTGACTCCATCTACGCTCTGATTATCAGTCCACATCCAGTCTTTTTTCAGCTTTTTGTTCAAAATGTTCTTTATTTGTTTAAAAAAGAAAGCATGAAGCTAGAATTAGATGTTTTCTTTACAAGCAGTACTTTCTTTTGATGTTTTGTATGTTCAGATTACAGTATATACAGATTAACACCTAAATAGGGACATAGTAGTATACTTGTGTAAGGTTCACTTGTGTACTTTCAGAATAAAACTACTAAACCAGTAGTTTACTGAGATTATACTTCAAAATTAAATAGTATAGTATGTCATTATTATAAGTTCACTTTTAGTATAGTTGCAGTACAAGCTAAAACGTGTACTACTCAAAGTGTAATACTGTTATACTTAAAGAATACTTTTAAATATTAGAAAGTGGGCCGATTTAGTCCCAAGAAGTACTGAAATAGTACACTTACAAGTACACTGATATAAAGCCGTTCTACATACAACCTGCCTTTGGTTGAGATCTAGACGCCCTGCTGACTTCAGAAAACAGTCACTATTGCAGCATACTCTGTGAGAGTCGAGTAGGTAAAGAGAAGTGTAGTCAGCACACTAGAGAGGATTAGAGTGTTCTCCAGTATCTCTGTGGCAGGGCGGTAGTGCCGTGATCTTATAGTGGTTAGTACTCTGCGTTGTGGCCGCAGCAACCCCGAATCGAATCCGGGTCAAGGCAGGTTTTTCAGGGTGGCAGTGAAATTCAGCTCCATGTCGCCACCCTCCTTCAGTCCTCAGTATTTTGAACTCTTTCAGTCCCTGACATACACAGGACTCCTCTGTGAGCTCCAGAGGGAATACTGTGCTGATACGCTGCCTAATCTCTAGGTGTCAGTACACTCGCTCTGCAGCAGACATGCTCTTTCACCTTGGATGCAAACTGAGAACTGAAAATGAAAGTGACATGACATGTGGCCAAGCACGGTGTGTCATACCCTGAATTTGTGCCCTGCATCTATTCCATACAAACACGCACACACACACACACACACACACACACACACACACACCACCACGACTCAACATTACAGCAAGGTTTCAGTTTCAATACACACAGGTAAAAAATCTGTAATCTGTAAGGACAAACTAAACACAAAGTAAAATGTATAACATTTTAAAACTATATTCCCAGTCTAGTAGTCCTTTAAGGATCTACATGTATTTCAAGACAAGAGCAGTGAACTTTTTCTTTTTCTCAACATTATTGCTAAAAGACCTTACAGCTCACAATGCATGTCAGAGAAGATGAGAATCATGAGGTCAAAGGAACTGCCTGAAGAGCTCAGAGACAGAATTGTGGCAAGGCACAGATCTGGACAAGGTTACATAAAAATGTCTGCTGCACTTAAGCTTTCTAAGAGCACAGTGGCCTCCATAATATTTGGGACGACAAGAACCCTTCTGGTCGTCCGATCTGGGGGTCTGGCCAAACTGAGCTATCGGGAGAGAAGAGCCTTGGTGAGAGAGGTAAAGAAGAACCCAAAGATCACGGTGACTGCGCTCCAGAGATGCAGTCGGGAGAGGAATGACAGAGGTTTTTCTTTTTTAATAAATCTGCAAAAATTTCAACAATTCTGTGTTTCTCTGTCCATATTGGGTGATGTGTGTTCATTCATGAGGGGAAAAAATGAATTTAAAATATTTATGATTTTAGCAAATGGCTGAAATATAACAAAGAGTGAAAAATTGAAGGGGGTCTGAATACTTTCCGTACCCACTCTACTGTATATCAAACAGTTGCCAGTAGCCATTGACTTAGTATGACAAAAAAATATTGTCAAGTCAATGGCTACTAGCAAATGTTTTGGTACCAAATTTCTTCATAATATTCTCTTCTGTGTTTAACAGAAGAAAGAAACTATTGCAGTTTTGGAACAAATAGAAAGTGAGTAAATGATGGAAGAATTTAACATTTTGGATGAACAATCTCTTTAAAATTACAGTTTTGGTTGTAATATACATGCATAACATTTTAGTTTTATGCAAACATTTAAAGATCAGATGAATCTTTAAAACATTTTATTTACAATATTTTCCAACATCAAACATTAAAGTTAAGACATTTTGAGCACTGATCATGCAAAATAATTTAATGATTGCGTGAATGATACATGTAATCCTCAGTGCAAGTGCATTATCCTTTTTAACAGAAATAAATTTATTCATTCACCAGGAAAAAATAAAAGTTTTCCAAAGGATCATGTGAAACTAAAACTAATGTAAAGCATCAGAAAAGATGCTGAAAATTCAGGTTTACATTCCAGAAATAAATTACATTTTACAGTATATTCACATATTGTGAATACAGTATATATATATACTGTGAATGAAATGTAGTGAATATACTCTACTGTTAATGCACATGGTTCTTTATGGAACCATTTAGACAAAATGCTTCTTCTATGGCATCGTGCAGCACCTTTATTTGTAAGAGTCACGTACCTTGAAGCTGACATACTGCAGGTGCTGAGCATGTCGTTTGATGATCTGCTGGATGAGATCTGGGTGTGTGGACCTCAGGTACGATGTGGCTGGCTGGTTCAGCTCAAACTCAAACTTCCTCCATAGATCTGGGATGTGGAAGACATCGTTCCAGCGGCGGCACACAGAAGAGGCTCGAGCCCGGTCCACCAGAGACAGGTACTGGAAAATATGCAGGACCACGTGGTGTGGAAGACTGCCCCACGTCTCCTCTGACAGTCTCTGGACATACGCGGACTGGACACTCCTCTGTCTCTTGTTTCTGCACTCAGACGAGGTCAAGCTCTGATACTTTGAACGTGCCCTTTTCATCCTGTTCAAAACCACAGGAATCAGAAACAAAACTACAGTGGCCCTGAAAATACTTTGGACCACACTCTGAAACAAATCTGTAAAAATAGGGCACAATATTCTGTAGAATTTGAAGGTGTTATTTTTTTATATCATAAGTTATTGCATTGTGTTTTAGAGTTAACAGAAATATACATAAAATTAATATATAATGTAATAAGCTCCCTTACGAAATCATGGTTCCTTTTCATAGGTCTCTCAATGATTTATCGCCTATGGGAACACCCCTCTGTGTGACGAATGTCTAAAGCCCTATACCATCCGGCCAACTCGATTGGTCGAATAGTGCTTAGCACAGCTCAACATATACGTAACCTAGTATACATGCGTGTGCCGCTCTATTTCATCACATTTCATTTCCTTCATATATTGAAAAGAAGCTCTGAATTTTCTGAGCCCTATTCTATATCTACGAGGATTCATCGTGTTCTTCGGTCACGTCAAAGAGCAGTGCTAATTTCTCAGGCGTGGCACCGAACCGTGTACACGTTACATTAAAATGGGGAACAATCACGACAGGTGAGTGGTCTGCTTAGGCCTTCACCATGCTTAGCGGTGTTTCTCAGTGTCCGAGCCATGAAGAGTTACCTTCACCCTGGAGGGGAAGGCTTACATGGCCGCGGGCCAGGCAGCCGTCACTCTTTACTCGATGACGGTGATTCAGGTCTACCAGACAGAGCTCCTAAAGGAGTTGGACGAGTGGGAGGGCCTCACTCCAGAGGCTGTTAAGGAGCTGCGACGGGAGATGGATTTGGCGCTCAGGGCCACTAAACATACTTCCCGCACGGTCGGCCGTTCCATGGCGGGGATATTGTCGGTGGAGTGCCATTTATAGTTAAACCTCACCGACATAAAGGAGGAGGACAAGTCTTTCTTGATGGATGCGCCAGTGTCTAAAAATGGCCTTTCGGAGAGGCAGTCAATATGTCAATATTCAATATTCTTGCTCTTCTTCTCTCCAGGATCAGAGGACTGTTCAGGAGATACCGGCTCCCATGTACTGGGGTCCTAGGACTTATCCACCTGCACGTCAGTGCCAAGGGAACCCCATTGTGTATTCTCCACGAGTTTTCAAAGCACAAGAGGTGGCACAACAAGGTTGTATAATAAACCCGTTTACGATGGCCCACAACGGTTTCCACAGCAGTAAGGCCCCATATTCATCATCAAAGAATTTGCCCTGCCGAACTCTTGCTTCACGACCCTATACGACAAGACGGAGAATCTATAACGCAGCTACTTCCTACTTGTGTGGACGCTACGAGCCCTCTGCACCCAGAAGTGGTTCATATGGTCTCTCATATGGCACCACTAGTAAAGTTATGGGCTGCGTGGGAACGTTTGCCCAACATTTCTCCAATCGGTACTGCGTACAGGTAGACCATTCAATTGGAAGGGGGGCCATAGATGAGATAACCCCCTCTTAGATGGGGTCAGGTTTTTACAGCCGGTATTTTGTTGTGCCAAAAGATGGAGGATTAAGACTGATCCTGGATTTGTGCCATTTGAATCTTGTGCTCAGAGTCAACAAGTTCAAAATGTTGATGGTCAAGTCTATCCTAACTCAAGTCCGTCAGGAAGACTGGTTCATGACAATCGATCTAAAGGATGCTTATTTTCATATTCAGATTGTAAGACGACACAGGAAATTCCTCAGGTTCGTTTTAGAGGGCAAAGTTTACCAATATCGCCTGTCCATCATTAATTCTAGAGCGTGCGATGCTGATATGCTTTCAAACGTAGGCTGTTCCTAGCATGGTGTGAGAGTCGTGGTCTTGATCCCTTTCACTGCCCCGTGGGTTCAGTGTTGAAATTTCTTCGGACTTGTTTCCGAGATAGAGTGATGCCAGCCACTGTGTGTATGTAGCAGTCATTTCAGCAAGCCACGCCCCTATTGACAGTGTTTCGGTGGGCAGTCACCCCCTAGTATGTCGTTTCACGCGGCGTTCAAGACAACTTAGACCATTTTGTCCTGCAAGAGTGCCATGTTGGGATTTATCTATTATTTTGGAAGGTCTGACTATGCAGATGTTTGACCCTTTGGACAAGATGCCTGATCATCACTTTGAAAACAGTTATGTTGTTAGCTCTTTGCAGGCTCTGTTTATTTTGCCGCCTTATATGGATTTTGCACTGGGATTGATTAAGATTCTTCTACAACCAACCAAGACATTCTGTTGGTCGCTTTAAACTCTTTTTGTTTTCAGCAAGTGGTCTTGGAGACCCATCCCCCCCCCCACCCCTATCATTATAGTTATATTGTAATAACTATGGTAAAACCTATAGTTAACCATAATGTGCGAACCATGGCTTCAAAGTACCACAAATTTATTATGGTTGTAATACCACACTTTAACCTTGGTTTATTGCTTAGTATAGCTTTACAACAACTATATTTATTGTAGTAAAACCATGGTTTATTTTGTAGTTTTTATGTTTGTACTACAAACACCAGGGTTACTACTACAAAAAAACAACAAAAAAAAAACATGGTTCATTTTCATAAGTGCTGCCAGTAATTTTTCATTATCTTACGGATTTATTTTTTACAGTGCAAATCGGCATATTAGAATAATTTCTGAAGGATCTTGTGACACTGAAGACAGAAGTTATAATGCTGGAAATTTAGGTTTACATCACGTGAATAAACTACATTTTTCACTATATTCACATAGAAAACAACTATTTTAAATTAATAATATTTAAGTAATATGACTATTTTTACTGTATTTTTGATAAAAGAAATGCAGCCTGGTGAGCACAAGAAACTTCATTCAAAAACATTCAAAACACATTTTGAACGGCATATTCATGTTATACTATACAATACGGGACCTAGTGAAAATTATAATATAGATTGTTGAAAGTTTCTAGATTTCGAAAACAATTGTAAACAAAGAAAAGTTAAAATGCTAACATTTTTGACATTTACTGAAAATTTACTGAAAGAACATTATCATCAGGTTTTACACAAGCTTGGAGTTCATGCAGTCATTAAAAACTAAATCCAAAGAAATTCCCAAACCAAATTGTTATCCTGACAATATAATTTGAAATGAAACTAAACAAACAAAATGAAAAATGAGAATAGCCTGTTGAAATAGCCTATTTGAGGAATACTGGAACTAAAAAACATTAAAATATAGTATTGGATATCGGTTAAAATTGAGTGCATTTATTCCTCTCTAAATACCTTCATGCAGTCCTTAACCCAAACCTCAGCAACAAACTCAATATTCTGCACGACCCATCTCGCTGAATATCATACTCACTTCTTTGTCGACATAGAAAGGCATACCATCCCAAAACACTCCGATCTGCTCTGCTTCGAAGTTCTCCCAGATGCAAACGCTCTGCGTGTGACTGCCCCGAAGAGAGCTGGCACGTGAGCGTCACAAAACATGGATCAGAACGCGTTTCAATGTCACACAGCCAATACCTCAAACCATTTATTTATTTTATCTATCGATGCATACGTGTAAACGAATCAGTCGTATCTGCGTTACAGTTGTCTGTTTTATATGATCTATGTCACATAATTATCATCTTCGGTGGAGCTTTGCACACGCGTCTCTCCACAAAAGTAGGTCAGTGTGTCAAAGAGAAGCGTCACACTGCGTTAAGCCTCTCAGGAGCTCAGTGTAATGAGAATCTGGCGCGAGCTGTTGACAAGGTAAATAAGGCGTCCTGCATCTCATCTTCGGCCTTCTGACTGTGTTGACGAATATCTCTTCTCATACAACTTGTTCCTCGGATTTCGTGTTTTGTTGGCCGAGACGAATCAATGTCAGAGCTGACTTCCAAAAAATATGGTTTAGTCATGTTTGTTTATTTAACCAGCTGTACAAATAGTTTTAGAAAACTAATGAAATAGATGTATTAAAACGGTCATGTTGTTAAATAGCTGTTATTACAGTTTAAAAACTGTTTTCATGTGAATATGTTCAAATGTTGGCTAATTTTTATTTTACTTTTTGATAAAAGCTGAATTTTCAGCATTATCTCTCCCACTGGAATATGTCCCAAACTGTCCCAATGTTTTTTTAATGTTTAAAAGTTGATGGTTTGTGCAGTTTTTTTTTTCTTCTTCTTCTTTTTTCCCCTTCTTTTTCAGCAGGGCATTTTAAATGGCAAGGAATAAAATAAGCTATATATTCATAAACATTTTGAGATGACAAACATAACTAAATGCATATGGAATATGGAATAGTTCATGAATTTAAAATTGACTTATGATGGGAGTTTTTGGGACCAGGATTCATCCAATATTTTTGTCAAGAAATAACCTAATTTGGAAGAAGTGGAGGGTGAGTAAATGATGACAGTAAGTAGGCCTAAATTAAGTAAATTAAAACGATTTTCATTTTTAGGTGAACTATTCATTTTACATAAACTACTGTGGTGCGACCAATGACATTGTCTCTTTTGATAACTTATGTGTCATCAGCAGGAACATAGCTGGGGTTTGTGGGTCCAGGGGTCCGTTCTTCGTACCTCGCTAACTACATCCAAGATCAAATGACACATCCAAGATCAGATCATCGCGCTAAC
>JAUCMU010000027.1:5466117-5490238 GCA_032275025.1 Enteromius treurensis | reverse complement strand
GTGTGGAGAAAACCAGGCACTGCTCATCACCTGTCCAATACAGTCCCAACAGTGAAGCGTGGTGGTGGCAGCATCATACTGTGGGGGTGTTCTTCAGCTGCAGGGACAGGACGACTGCTTGCAATCGATGGAAAGATGAATGCAGCCAAGTACAGGGATATCCTGGACCAAAACCTTCTCCAGAGCGCTCAGGACCTCAGACTGGGCCGAAGGTTTCCCTTCCAACAAGACAATGACCCTAAGCACACAGCTAAAATAACCAGGGAGTGGCTTCACAACAACTCTGTTCTTGAACGGCCCAGCCAGAGCCCTGACTTAACCCCCCTATTATCCTTGGGGTCAACGTGTGTACATATATAGTTGACTTCTTTTTTTTTTTTTGCTTCAAATTGAATGACTTTTCCTAATCTAATGGGGAAAACTTAGTAAACATAAAATTAGCATGATATTATTTTTTGAATGCCCTGTACACATTTTGTCACAAGGGTCTTTTAGCTGTATAAAACATAAGAAATTACACAGATTTGTTTTGGGTGATATTGAGGTCACTATAACATGCTATGATTTTGTAATATGCTCTATCATTTTATATGTTAAGCATAATAAAAGTAACAATTAAAAAAAACTAGCACAACCATACCTGTAGTATTGCGAGAACCACTGACAGCTCACATGACACGGGGGTAGGGTGAATCATAATTCTCACCAGAGACTTTGATGTGTCCCATGCCATGGAGGAGGGGAACACCTAGTTCTTCTGTATTTCAGAGTGTTGTTAAGTAGTCAATAAAGACATCAATTACCTGACACTAACATTTTAGCAACAAAAAAAACAAAAAAATTAATGGAGGTTAAATTGCTGGTCAAATTGACCCCAGAGGATAAAAGGTGTTAGCAGATTTTAGGGTAACAGAAGGGTTAAACCCAACTGAGCATCTCTGGAGAGACTTAAAATGTCTGTCCACCAACGTTTATCATCCAACCTGACAGAACTGGAGAGGATCTGCAAGGAGGAACGGCAGAGGATCCCCAAATCCAGGTGTGAAGAACTTGATACATCAGTATTCTGACTGTATTCCATCAAAAGAGTGCTTCTACTAAACACTGAGCAAAGGGTCTGAATACTTACGACCACGCGATATTTCAGTGTTTCTTTTTTAATAAATCTGCAAAAATTTCAACAATTCTATGTTTTTCTGTCAATATGGGGTGCTGTGTGTACATTAATGAGGGAAAAAATGAACTTGAATGATTTTAGCAAATGGCTGCAAAATAACAAAAAGTGAAAACTTTTTTCGTTCTTGTGAGGAGGTAGTTTTATCAGAGCTTAACTTTTTAGAGATGGTAGCTTTCTGAGAAAAGTTCCCCTTTTGGTAGACCATCTGCATTCATGGCTTGAGTGAGATGCCCCTCTCCAGAAAGCAGGGTTCCTTGATCCTCTGGAATCAGAGCTGGCCTGCCTCCCCTGTATTTAAGGGCCTTTACTTCAGGCAGTCCACATTGTGCTAACCTTTCTAGCAGTTCACCGGAGGCTGTAGCTGCTCAAGGACAGCTGTATTGAGTGTGATGTCCCTCCTTGAACAATGTAAGCACTAAGCAGGGTTCCCCAATGCACCCTATCAAGGAAACTAGGTTTGGGCTGTAGTAAGTTAGGTATCTATGCTTTCTTGAAGGTGAGGCTACGCTCAGGTCAAGAATATAATACTCTACCAGTGAAAGAAACTATGACAGTTGCCTATCCTCTTCTGGCTCTATGTGTACAGCAGCTATAGTGTCCACTAGAGGAGCAAGTGCAAATGCCCATTTGAAAGGGAATGTTTACATCTCCTTCAGACAACGAATCTGGACGTTTATAAGTTATGAAACCATAGAGTCTATCTTAAAGAGTCCTTACGTCAAAATGTGTGTTTTGTTCACTGCACAAGGAGATTTCAGTTTTTTTCCAGCAGCACGTCACCATAACTGATCTCCTTTTAAACCTACACATCCATTGCTCTCTTCACAGTGCTCTTCTGCTTCTGGAGGTAGTACTGCTGCTCAGTAGTAGCAGGACTCATGAACAGTTTAACGTGAGAAAGGTTCGTTACTAACTGCTTACATTTTCACAGTTTTTTTTAAACCTAAAGCTCTTCTTTTTTTGAGCTCCTGTGTACATTTCTGTACAAGATTCAGAAAATGTTGAAAAATGTTTTATTTACTGTAAGCATTTGTGCTTGTGAATACAGTATTACTCAATATGAAAGATAATAAACACATCAACCCATTTTCATCAAAATAAAAACAATAAATTAGAGAGTGAGAATAACTTTTTAAATTGCAAGGATTAAGGATAAAGGATTTGTGTGCAAACAGAAACATCTCAGAGCAAAGTTAAAGCTACAGGCCTGACCGTATGAAACTACTCCATCTCTTATTTTACAGTCTGCATGCAGAATTTCACCGAAACAAAACAACAACACCATGTGGATGGAGTGAAGAGTTGAGCTGACTCACGTCTGAGAACAAGGAGCAGAATGATGCACAGCACAGCTGCAATCAACACCACAGCGGCCGACACGATGACTGCCCTGTGACCGGACAGATGACCTCTCACAGTCACCAGCGCACCGTGACCTTCAGGAACACAGCACATGGAGCAGAGATCAGATGCACTGCAAAGGCAGCTCGTTCTGTACAGTACAAGTGAGTTATGTAATGCAGTATAATTTCCAGGGATATCCAATATTAAACAGCCCTGAATGATTGTTATACACTCTTACCTGCAGCAGGTGTTGTAGTCGGTTCAAGGTAGATGTCAAGTTTGAAATGTTCTTTGGTTTCCTCATTTTCTTCATCAAGCTGGAAAACTGGGTTGCAGAAAACATTCTATGAATATAAAGACGAAGGATTAACTCATATATAAAGACAGAGGATTAGTTTGGAGCCGTCACTGAATGTATAGTAATAATAATTTACCTCATATGCATCTATGCTCTCCGCTGAAAGATCAGAGTCCTTCATCTTCATGTTTTGTGAAAGCATTCATGTATGTTTAATCATCTGAAATGTTGATTCAGTCCTTCGGTTGTTTATCCATAAAGGAAAATGCCTAAACATAATGGCAAAATAATAAAACTAATAAATAAATAAATGAAAAGTGGTTTTCAAATCCATTAAAGTGTGTGCATTGAATAGATTCAGTAGAATATTTCTTCATTAAATCTATTTATTTCTGTCTCTTATTCGTGCTGTAACGTGATGGTCCAGCATCTTGTGCTCCAGTCTGTGTCTGGTATTCAGAACAGAACTTTCTTCCCAGTATTCACAAAGCCAAGTCAGCTGAGAGGATTGAGCTCTAATCACACACACATTCCCCATCTCTCTCTCTCTCTCTTACACACACACACACACACACAAACACACTCTTGTAGTGTCTCCATGTTTTCTGGGGTCTCTTCATAGGTGTAATAGTGTTTCTACTGTACAGACTGTATGTGTGATGATACCTGACTTACCCATGTCATTACACACACACACACACACACACGCTTCTAACGGATGTGCGAGTTTCAACAACAACTTTGCACCAATCACGTTCCTCGTCTTAAGAAGCAACAAGTGTAGCGCAGGAGACGCGCTGAATGCAGCGCTGTGATTGGTGGACAGCAGTGAGTTGGCGCATGCGCAGCCGCTGGACTCTGACGGTCAGTTAGCGCTTATTTCTGCACTTATATTGTATTCTCAATATTACAAATATTCTGATAATGGCGTTTGAAGAACTTTCGATAGTTTTACTGTTTCAGTGATGTACACTTTATTGTCCTGTACTCATCAATAATATATTACACACGCATGCGCTTAATTTATTCAGTCATATGTGACTTTATTGATATTTAGTTTGTGTTTAAATGTTTAAGAAAGTTGTGTTGTGAATGACCTGTCGTGTAGAAAGCCAGAGCGGGGCAAGTTGTCACTGTTGACTACAGTTAATTGTTCTCGCGTTGTTTTTATTGTAGAAAATCATCTTTTGCACACACAAGACTGAAAGAGTATTCACTTCAGTAATTCAAAAAATTTAAACCAATTTAAAATTTAAAACCAAAAATGTAAGTCCATTGAAGTCTTTGTTTTATTTCTGTATATCCAGACTAATGTCTGCTCCGTGAAAACAACAACTCTGGAATCAGTTAAAGGGATAGTTCACCCAAAATAACAGTTCTGCCTCAATTTATTATCCTTGTGTTGTTCCGAACCCACCCCACTAAACAATGGTCTTTTTCAGACGTTGAAATTACATCCACTGACAAACCAGAATGAAAGTTTTTATGACGCCTTTTTATGACGTCTTTTAGACGTCCAGTATTGGTACAGGACCAAAATTTCATTCTGGTTTGTCAGTGGATGTAATTTCAACGTCTGAAAAAGACCATTGTTTAGTGGGACAAGACTCGATTTATGGATCTTTTTTAACACCGTTTATCTGCTAAACCATGATTGATGTGTGTGAAACACGTGTGTGGGTAAAGGGAAGTTTTGGGGGTTATTTTGGGGGGTGAACTAGCCCAAGCCAAGGCAACAGTTCAACAATCAAACATGCACTGAAACAGAGTTCATCCACTCACAGCTCTATAAACCTCTCTCTGTGTGGAGCACAGCTCCGCTGATGGAGGATCTGGAGGAGGACCTGACGTGCTCGGTGTGCTTCGGGCTCTTCTCGGACCCGAGGGTGCTGCCCTGCTCGCACACCTTCTGCCGGAGCTGTCTGGAGAGTGTGCTGCAGGCCTCCGTCAGCTTCTCCATCTGGCGTCCGCTGCGTCTGCCGCTCAAGTGCCCCAGCTGCCGGAGCGTGGCCGAGCTGCCCCCCAGCGGCCTGGACGCTCTGCCGGTCAACGTCTGCCTGCGGGCCATCGTGGAGAAGTACCAGAGCGACGGTCGGCCCCGGGCCCCGGCCTGCCCCGAGCACCCCAAACAGCCCCTCAACGTGTACTGCGTCCAGGTACAGTGTCCGGCCCCGGGGCTTAGTAAAGATCATGTTACCCAATCTCCTACGTAAATATATCAAAACCTCAGTTCTGGTCAGAATTATGCATTGCTTAGGACTTTAAAATCCTTGATTTTCTCAATATTTGTTTTTTTTTGCACCCTCAGATTCCAGATTTTAACATCACTGGAGAGATCGTTTAGTAACATGTCACACATTTGGTTTGTTTGGTGGTGCGCAGGATCGTAAGCTGATCTGTGGTTTCTGCCTGACCGTGGGCCAGCACCAGGGCCACGCCATCGACGACCTCCAGGCGGCGTTCGAGAGGGAGCGCGGGGCCCGGGGCCAGCTGACGGAGGGGCTGAGGGGCCGGCGCTGGGAGGAGCTGTGTGGTCTGTCTGAGCGTCTGCAGCAGGAGAAGGCCCGGAGCCTGGCTCTGCTTCAGAGTGACCGCGAGGCCATCTCAAGCTTCTTCCAGAGCCTTGACCTCATCCTGGCCCAGAAAGAGGAGCACTTCACACAGGCTCTGGACCGGGCAGGTGCGCTGCTGGAACAGGCTTACGAGCCGCTCATACAGCAGGTGACAATTATATATATATATATACATACATTAAATATATCAATTTAGATAGAGCCTTTCTCAATCTCAGAACACAAAATAAGATATTTTGAAGAAAGTTTGTAACCAGGCTGTTTTGGTCAGCATTGACTTCCATAGTAGAAAAAAAACAACATGATAGTCAAGTCAATGGTGACCGAAATAGCCTGGTTACAAACTTTCTTCAAAATATCTTCTGTTGTGTTCAGCAGAACAAACACATTCAGACAGGTTTTAAGCTACTCAAGGGTGAGGACTGAATGTTTTATTTTTCTGTGAACTCTTCCTTTAAGATTAGGAGTAACAGCAACAGTTACAGCAGCAGAGATGAGAGACATGAGAGAGAGGTTCAGTGTTTGAAGGGTCATGAAGAATTATTTCTGTGGGGTTAGTCAAGGAGAAGTTGGATAGGCCAAGCTTGCTCAGAAGTACCAAATGTCCCACCGTAAGGCATCCAGCCGACCCTGCACAGCACAAGTGATCCTATTCTGGTTGACAGGTGAAGCACACGCAGGAGGAGCACAGTGAGCTGGTGACGCTCAGCTCCAGTGTGGAGAGCGAGGAGTGTCCGCTGGCGTATCTGAAGACGGTTCATCAGCTGAGGGAGCGGGTGAAGGCCCTGGTCCAGACACCGCTGCCCGAGGTCCCCAGCCTTCACGTGGCTCCAAGAGCAGAGTGCTTCTTTGAGGAGCACTGGTCTGACATCATCAGAGGTCTGAGAGACGCTCCTGTTCCTCAGGTCTCATGCCGTGCGCTCAGGTGCTCCACGGCGGGGGCCCAGGCCCCTGATGGAGCTTGGCTCCGGAGTGTGTCTCCAGTGCTCGTGCTGCTGCTGCTCCTCACAGCACTGTGTTTACCTTCATTGTGTGGAAGCGCCCTGGGGCTCTCCGGTCTCTTTCAGGGGGTGGAAAGTGTGTCGACTGACCTGACCCAGCCGCTCCGTGAGATGGGGACGTTCTTCTGCTGTCTGCTACAGAACAGCTACACCAAACTACATGCACTTATTTCTAGTTTGGGATAAAACGGCTTCCAGCATCTGCTCAGCGCTCTCGAAACACTGCACGAGTGTTCAGCGCTGGAGATGATGATGATGATGCAGAGAATGCATTTTTAGGGTCCAGCGGGTTTGTTTGTACAAAGCTTTCTCCAATCAAGTGTTCTGCTCATTCAAGAATGAGGCCAGTGATCTCTGATAACGCTCATCATACCCAGGAGGCCCGACACGCCTGTGCTTTACAAACATTTACATATATGTGCTAAAGTTTTATGCAAAAAACATCAATAACATCCAACATCCCTGGATAAGAATGAAGTATTGCACACGAGTGTGATAAAACCAGCATTATGAATCATTTAACAGTTGCTTTGTGAACATTGAAGTTAATTTCACATGGATTTAAAAAATACTCGCGTTATCGTCATCAGGCCCCAGGTCTCGACCCCTTCATCATCTGCTGTTCAGACAGTGTTTCACTTCAGAAGAACGTGTTGTTGATTTTAAATCTGAAGTTAGATTTGTCCAGTCACTTCTGAATAACTTATATATTTATTTATATAGGGCTGCAGAATTAATCGAATTTCTAATCGCAATTACTATTACGAATCCCAGAGTCCAAAAAATCCACTTGTTAATCTGCGTGCTTGCGTTCTTTTCTTTCTACGCTATCTTTAGGGTTTCACATTGTCCTGATTTTAGTATCCCATAACGCTAAAAATAAATGAAAGTAAAAATATGCCTAAAGAAACCAATCTGATGTGTAGTGCACACTTGAGGCTTAGTACTATAGAAGAGCGATTGTTTATCTTCCATCTAAAAATAAGACATGCAGCTCTTTTAAACAATGGTATAAACATCCAGTGTACATTGTGATGATCGGAATTAATAAAATCGCATTTTCAAGTGAATAATGGACGACTGTGATTGGTCGCAGTTGTGCAGCCCTAGTTTTATCTAGTATGTTACCTGGATGCACTCCATGCGTCCACAGCACGCACACTTCAGAATCACAGTAATAGGTTCTTCCTGCTGTCATACGGTTTCTCTCCTACTATATAGTGAGGAAATACGAGCCTCTTCTGCTCTTTCAGCAAACAGCAGTGTTCTGGAGCGATGCTCTTCATCACAACTGAACATTACTGAGCTTTAGTTCAGACAGAAGTATCACAAAACTCACAACACCAAGTTTAATGTTTATTTAAAATGTTAAACTGCAGTGCAGTAAAATCATGATAATATTTCAGGGTAGTATGTAAAATAAAACGGCATTTTTATTTAAAAACAGTAAAACAGAAAGAACACAGAATGAAAGACACATATAAAGGATGGAGTGATTGACAGTATCTGCCTCACGCCGTCTCGATCTCACGCAGGACGATGGTTTTAGGGTTGATGGCCACGTTCTTGGTGGTGTTGTGTGTCTTATAGATGCCGATGAGACGGTCAGCCATCTCAAACATGTTGTTCCTCAGGGAGATGATGATGAACTGAGCGTTCTTGGTTTGCTCCTGCAATAATACGAGCAAACATGTTAGAATTAGGGCACACTATTGACTTCAAATCAGCAATGACTTCCTTACAAACCTGGTGTACTTTTTCTGTTAAACTTTTACCATCTTTGTGTTCCTCGCATAGACCTATTGAATGTCTTAAGGAGACAGCACAGGTTCTGTGTGCTTTATCATGTGTTGTCACTGTGTGCACCTGACTCTCCGTATCATGTGTGAAGCACTATACCCTTGACTGTCTTTAATGCTTTCATATCTGAAATGTGTGTTAGTCTAGTTGTCTGCTGTGGTATTTTTGTTAAAAGCGTAAAGCACAGCTCCTCTGGTAGTGACCTGTAGACTGCTGAGGTTTGTAAGAAGAAAGAATAAATGTTTGACATCTGTACGCTTGCCTTCATTTGTTTTTATTGGAATCAAAATTCCAGTGATATGCATAGGGCAATAAATCTTTATAAACTGATGTTGAATTGTTTGGGTTTGTTGATTTTAATTCATTAAACATGCTTTGGGATTAATTCATTTGTCTGGATTCATTTTTAATGGTTCGGTTAAATTTTAAGTAGAGCCCTATACTTACGTATATGTAGCAGGCCACGATGGAGACGTTCTTGAAGTCGAGGGCAGCGTCGATCTCGTCCATGAAGTAGAGCGGCGTGGGCTTGAAGTGATGCAGCGCAAACACCAGCGCCAGAGAGCTGAGCGTCTTCTCTCCTCCAGACAGGTTATAGATCTTCTTCCAGCTCTTCTTAGGAGGACGCACACTGAGAACACACACACACACACACACACACAGCTGTCAGGACTGGGACACACTCAACACGCCTCACCAAAACTACCCTTCTGCTTGAACTTTACTCCAGTTAAAACCTTTTAACGGGTTGCTGAGAAGACCTGAGAAGTTCCTGTTTGCATGTGATGGAAAGAAATGGTGAAACACTCCGTGGCAGTTCTAGAGATTGTGCTCATATACGGAGACAGCAGAGGCACAATGTGTGGACTCCACATCCCAGAAATCATAGCGCCCCACTAGTGCTTTAATCACACCTGAACATGATGCCCTCAGAGAAAGGGTCCAGACTGTCCACCAGCTCCAGCTCGGCGTCTCCTCCTAGCGTCAGCATCTGGTAGTTCTCCTTCAGTTTGTTGGTGATGATGTTGAACCCAGCCATGAACTCATGCAGCCTCTGCTTGCGCAGGTCCTCACAGCCTCTCTTGAAGGAGTCTCTCTGTGTGGTGATGTCATCGAGCTCCGCCACCCGCTGCAGGTACAGCTCCTCCTGCACGCACACACACACACAGGGTCAGTGGACTGAGGTCTTCAACAGATGATCTCACCGAGAGGATCTCTATCACCTTCTTCTTGAACTCTGCGATGGCTCCCAGGTTGGGCTTCATGTTGGAGCAGCGGTCCTCCAGCAGAGCGATCTCGTTCTTGATGACGTCTGGGTTGCCGAGGTCTCCCAGCTGCTCGGGGTTCAGCGCAGGCAGCTCTTCTTCTGGAGCTCCATCCATGGGGTGCAGGGACAGTTTGCTGGCCTGAAACACACAGGGCTGTGAGCAGAGAGAAGACCCAAAGCACACAAACCAGCCCCGGGCCAGCAAAGCAATGCCAGTGTGACTCAACCCAACGCTTTGCACTAGGGCCGGGGAATTGTACAGATTTTATCCATTAATGCAAATGTGAATGTGTACGTTGTAATTTGATATTGTTAAAATGACTTTAAATTGGTGTTTTTAAAACGCCATTTCATGCAAGAGATGATTTTTAAACACATAGACAGCAGTGGAATGAAAACCCTGTACAGAACTAACACAGAGTCTGATATTTGTTGTTATGATGCGGTTATTTTCGGATTTAACAAAACATTAGTTGTAGTTTGAGAGTAGCTGAGTTAATTGTAGTCTAATGGTGTTAAATTCTTATTTTGAAGCTGAATTGCCTTGACTTTTTTTTTTTTTTTTTGCATTTTTCTTATAATTTTGGAACTTCTAATGCATTTTATGTCCTGCCACATCACCCATCCTGTACCCTGCAGTCACCCATGCAAATTAAGTCCAATGCTGCATGCGTTAAAAACACTAAAGCTGAAACTATAACCAGCATAATTATCTCTCCTAGCAAATAATTAGTTTAAAAGGGTTTTCAGGGAATTTAATGATTGAGCTACATGATTATACATTCACACACAATATAGTGTCAGCTAAACATATGGAGTCAGTGCTGTGTTTCCAGATGTGATGCGTGTCTGTGGCTCAGTACCTCTTTCTCCCAGTGTTTGATCTTGGTGTGGCACTCAGCGATGACTGTGTCGATGTGCTCCACCTTCAGACGAACGCTCAGAGACTCCTTCTGCAGAGTGTGCTCCTGCTCCTGTAGGGCCTTGATCCCTTGCAGGACTCCTCGATGCTGCTCCTGGAGCTCGGGCAGAGCCTCCTACACACACACACACACACACACACAGAGAGAGTCAGCACCAAACATCTTAACAGGTTCACCGTCAGCGAGAGAGGACCAGACTGAAGCACCTCCGCCTGCTGGTACGTCTGCATGATCTCTCCTGCCTGCTCCTCCAGCTTCTTCAGCTGCTCCGTCAGCTCCTCCATCAGCTTCTCGTTCTCACCCATCTCCTTCTCCAGCTGAGCCACGCTGTCCTCAGACTTCTTCAGATTGCTGCCATGGCAGAGGACAACATTCACATTAGAAAAACTCGCTGGCTCTCTACAAAGCTTAGTTCCTGTTCTCGCTCGCACAAGCTTTGCAGACAAAGTGGTTAAAAAGCCCTCTACTGGAGCATTTATGATCGGTGCATCGCTAATAATGGGTAGGTTTCTATATTTTTTTGGCATCATATACAATAGTTGATCAGCAAAAATGCTGAACTGACCAGGAGATGCAAAGAGTTAGTGTGTGTGACATAGCACATAGTGCTGCTTTCAAGCCATTGTCAGTAGTGTTTCAAGTTAAAATAAGCCTCGGTATCATCACCAGAGGCTGTGGTTACTGACCGTCCAGCAGTCTTGATGGCCACCTGGGCTTTGGTGATGGCTGAGGAGCACTCGTCCAGCTGTGTGTTGATCTGGTCCAGTTTGTCCTGCTGGGCCTTCAGCTTATGGCTGTTGATGTCCACGATGAGCGTGTGCAGCCTCTTGACCTCAGCCTCCACCTTCCCTGCTTTAGTGGATGCCACCTCAAAGTCTGCATGAAAAACAATCAGGAGACGCACAGATCGAACGGTCAACGCATGAGACTGAAGCAACATGCTTTTTGTCTATTGTCCGTGTCTAATGTTCATGTTTTCAGAAAAACGTGGTGCAGGTACTGGATGCCAGGACTGTGAGTGAATGATGACAGACGCACCTTTCCTGTACACCTCCAGGCTCTTCTCCATCTGCTTCTGCTTGGCTTTATCAGGAGCAGCAGAGATGACGTTGGCCTCCAGCTCTTTGATCTGAGTCTTGAGATGAAGCTCCTGCTCCGTCAGGCTCTGTAACACACACACACACACAGCAGAGATTAACAGAAGGCAGGGCTCACACTCGATCTCGCTCATGATCAGCAGCGCTGTCTGACCTGGATGGTAGCTGTGTATTTCTCCAGCGTATTCTTCATGTCTCTCAGCTCACGTCGGGCTTTGTGCACCTTCTCCTCCAGCTGAAGTTTCCTCTGCTGCCAGTCCTGCAGCTGCGTCAGCTCTCGTTGCAAATCACTCTCCATTTTATCCAGCTGCGCACACACGCACACAAACACCTCTTCAGCTGTAGATGCACTCAATGCTTTTACCGAACATTTAAGAAATCTGCAACTGGAAATGTTTATTTAATGAATCAAATGAAGGGCCAATTCAAGAACGTCAAATAAAATTGCACAGAGTATAAAAGTGTCACTGTACAAGCTAACATCCTGCTGTGCTCCACTGAAGAAGAGCCGGAGTTATCATGGGATCTGACCTGCTCCTGAGTGACATCAGCGCAGACCGAGGAGCCCATCCTGCCCTTCATCACTCGTCCTCCTCCTCCAGTCATCGTACCTGAGCGTGAAGGGGAGAGAGCTCATTACAGACAACGGATTTCTCCAAAGCAAGGTTTCAATTTAAAAAAACCTTGCCAAGTGTAGCTAACGGAGACTTCTTATATCACTTGTCTATCATTGCTCTTTTGTGGATTTTGATGCTTCCATTGTCCTTATTTGTAATTCACTTTGGATGAAAGAGTCTGCTTAATGACTAAATGTAAATGAGATGTTCTTTTAGATTATTCATATTTAATTTAACCATTAAAACTTGAGCTGAATCTAGTAAAAGCGGGTGATTGACTAGTGCTCTAAAGACGTGAGAGCACAGACCGGCCTGCTCGATGATCTGTCCCTGCAGGGTGACCACCCTCCAGCGCCTGTCCTTCTGGAAGGCCACCCGTGTGGCCTGCTCCAGGTCTCTAGCCACCAGCGTGTCCCTCAGGGCGAAGTAGAACGCCGGCCGCACGCTCTCGTCCTTCACACGCACCATGTCAAACAGACGAGGGATGTTCTCCGGCGTGGAGATGGAGCCCATGCTCTGCTGCCACACTCTCATCTGAACGACACATACACCAGACACTGTCAGCACCGGACTCTAGCTCTGAAACCAGCGCTAGACCGTCCATCCTCACCTTGTCCAGGCCGATGAACGTGGCCACACCGATGTTCTGGGTCTTCAGGAAGGTCACGCACTTCTGCGCCGTGTCGATGGTGTCCACTAAGATGTTATCCAGCGAGCCGCAGCTGGAGGAGATGGCGATGTCGTATTTCTCATCAATCGCTCCCAGATCACCCTGTTCAGACATCAACAGGAACATGACTCTGTTTATCTACACAGACAGACTCTATCTGAGGTGAGATGAGAGACGTACCAGCCGGCCCAGGATGCCCGTGATCTTCCCCGAGCGTTTCTGCTGCATGAGGGCATCCAGCACTTTGTTGCGGCTGCGATTGGTGGACAGGGAGCTCTTGGCTTCAGCCACCTTCTGTCTCATGTCTCCCACCGTCAGCCGCTTCTGCTGGTCCTGGTCTGACATCTGCTCCAGCTCCTGCTCGTCCTGTAGCACAAACACACCAGCTTAACACCACATCCACCAGAGGAGCTCTCCTAGGGGTCCTCGCAACAACTTCCAAACGTTTGGGACCAGCGAGAGTTACGTTCCTCTGTTCATCAGGGCTGTATTTATTTGATCAAATAAATGCAGCCTCTGAGCAGAAGCCACTCTTACTGCCCCTGAAGGAGCGGGGTCGTGGCACACACCTTCTTGAGCTGCTCCTCACATGTAGGTATCTTGGCGCTGAGGTCTTTGATGCCAGCTCTCCTCTCTCTCAGCGTGTCCACAGCCTCCTGCAGAGCTCCTTTGGCCTGGTTGAGCTGGTTAACAGCCGTGTTGTGCTGACTCAGGTAAATGTCCAGCTCCGACTGAGCCACGTCCATCCGAGAGCGGGTCTCGTTCACAGTCTTACTCAGCTCCAGCAGCTCCTGCTCTTTCTTCTGCAGGAACACCACACACACAGAGCAAAGATTGAGTAGGAGCTGGGGTCTACAGAAAAACACGCCCCTCAAAACTGCATCACTACGAGAAAGCCAAATAGTTATTACACTCTGAAATAACGGAAAATACTTGTGTACAAACATACAAAAGTACAAATAAACAATCTGCTCCCATCGGTTAGAAAGAAGAACATAATCCAGAACACAAGAGGAAGAAAAAAAATGTATATTATTAAGATTTACGTAGATATGCACCAAACCTTTTAGGTCAAGAAATAAATCAACACAATGAATAAATTAACATCAATAATGTTGGCGTTTCAAAGACAAACTGGAGTTGTGTTAAGGGTTTATACAACTCAGCGTTGATTTAATTTGATTAATTAAACTTCAGTACGCTACCCATTGTATCACGAGTTGTTGGTTTTTACCCAGAATTACCAGTTGAGAGTGAAACACACAGAATCTCACCTCTTTATCCTCCTGCAGACCGCTGGTCTCCTCCTTCAGGCTCTCCATCACCTGAGCCAGCTTCTGCTCCTCCACCAGCTTCTTCTTCTCCAGCTCATCCTTCCGAGCAGACGCGTCGGTGATGATCTTCTCGCTGCTGGCGGGAACGCTCCTGACCTCCTCCAGCTGCACAGAGAACAAACGCTCATGAAACCTACCGCCATTAGCCACTCACCGCCTGGAGATCAGGACGCCTCACCTTCTCCTTGTCTTTCTGAAGCTGTTTCTGCAGTTTCTTGGTCTTGCTCTTGGTGTGTTTGAGCTTCTCGCGCACCTCCACATCCTGCAGGTCCAGCTGGGTAAACTTGTCCTTCTGGCTCTCTATGAACTTCGTCAACTTCGTCAGCTTCCTGAAAAACAAGCACGACACACCTCAACAATGAGACCGCTATTAAATCACAGCAGAGGTCACTCGTGTTATAGAGGGATGAGCAGCTCTCTCACTTCTCCACGCCCTTCAGCTCCTCGTTCTTGGTCTTCATTTCTTCCGTCAACTGGCTGCTTTTGTCACTCAGTTCCTTTGTGTCCTCCTGAATCTGCTGTTTCTCAGCTTCTTTGGCCGACACACGCTTCTGTAGATCATGCCTGCAGTAACACAAACATCACTGATTCAGGGGCTGTCACACTGTGGGTCACAAGGAGCCGCTTGGCTGCAGCTAACAGTTTATTCTAGGGCAGCACAATATACCAACATTAATTACAAACTGATTTTCGAATCGGCCACCGTTTAAAACATGCGTTTTGAAGCACGGTCTCAGAGTGACGGAGAAGAAAATAATAAGTTAACTGAAGAACTCGTCCACTTCATTCTGAGCCGCACAGACGGACAGATTTATCAAAACTGAAGCTGTCTCTTACACATAGAACTGACAGAGCAGATTCCTCTTCTTAAAGATGTCGTTCTCTAAAGTGAGGAACTCCACGGCTTTATTCTTCTCTCCCTCCAGAGCGCTCTTCTCCTTCTCCACCAGCTTCACTCTATTCAGCTGCACACAAACACACACACACACACACAGAATCAGGGCTTCAGTGATTAAGTCCTCCTCCAGCCTGTACTGTACTGACTGCTTGAACTTAAAACAAGGTTCCTGATCTTTCTAATATCATGATGATCCTCACACAAGCACAGGCATTAGTGAGGTCCAGTCTCAGCACAGAGGAACCCAGGGTTCAATCTCATTTAAATCTTGCTTCATGAAACCGTTTACATGCTTGAAAACTTGAAAAAAAAAGAAAGAAATTTTCCTAAATTCTAAAACTAAATTTAGATTTAATGCATGCGTGCAGTTCATTTACCCTTAATATTAGTCTACAGGTGTTCGACCTTCCGTCTTTTTTAATTACTTTCAGTAGGGTGGTGTTGTACCTTCTCTCCGCGCTGCTCGTTCAGGAGCTCCACCCGCCGGCACAGGACATCGATGGGCTTTTTGAGACGGCAGGAGCCGATGATGTCCTCCAGGTACTCCAGCATGCCCTCATCGTGCTCCGTCTGTCCTTTGGGCTTCATCATGGCTATCTGCTCCACCTCGCCCTGACAATGACACACACACACACACACTGAGTCTGACGCAGCTCTCATCTCCACAACCAGCTCAGCGCTCAGAGGTTAAAGAAAATAAATGCTGTGCAATGATTAATCGTACAGAAAATAAAAAAGAGTGTTTATATAATGCATGTGTGCTGTGTATACTGTCCCGAAACACACGTTTCAGAGTAGAATTACTGACTACAGCATTATTATTATTTTTTTTAATAGAAACATGAATATATCTACAAACATGTGTTATGTGGCTTTAGAAGAGTTAAAAACTTATACACAGTGTCTTTAACTATATACACATGGATGTGTGTGCATTTATATTTACAGGACAATATATATACTTCAATACTTCCTCAATTAAATAACATTGGGAAGTAAAACTATATAAAAAATTGCCTGGCATTGAAACTGCTTTTAAATGGACAATCACTTTTTAGCTTCACTTCCAAGATTGGCAATTGCATTTGCTCTGTTTATACTATGTCAGTACTTACCACACATCTTCAAATCTAACATATCAATCACAATGGTGAACTGAACACAAGACACGGCCCTAGGCGACAGCACTCAGTGAATGATGATGTAAAGGAAGTGAAGGAGGCTGGCTCCTGCCTCACTGAAGCAGCACACAGAATATTGGGGCTGGCCTTGACTTTAACACGCCAATATTTACGTGCTGCTAAAGCGAGGAAGGTAGAGTGGACAGATGTTGACCTCTGACCTTTTTGGACAGTCCATGTTTACAAACCATGTGTAATTCTTAGGTTTAGCGTATGGGAGTCCCTTAAAACTCTAGAGCAGCAAATGATGGTTTGCACCTTCCTTTATGTGGAAAACCATGACGCGCTGCTTTAGCGGCCTAAGGAGGATTTAGCCCGGTTTCGACTCTCCAGAAAACACAAGAGGCCAACAGCAGTGATGAAAGCATGCAGCGCTTCAAGAGAGGTGACGGTGACAGGATTACCTGCAGGATGAGGAAGCGGTTGTGGTCCAGATCAATGCCGTGGCTGCGCAGCAGTGTGCCCACATCTTTGAAGGTTGCTTTCTTGCCATTGATGTGATAGGAGGAGGAATTATCTTTGGCAGCAGTTCTGGACACGTAGAAGGAGCTGTTGGGTATGGCATCGTAGTCGTCTCCTTCCTGAACACACAGAAGAGACACTTCAGCACCGGACAACAAGGACCGTAAGACGTCAGGGGTCAGATCCACCAATATGACGAACTGAACTGCACTGCATATTTGTACAAAATCTGTTTAAGTAAGCTACTAAAAAATAATTTGAGAACAGCATATTGGGTGTTGTACGTAATTGCTCTCCTTCCTGCAAGTATTTATTCACTATATCCGTGTAGGAGTAGATTAGCGTACAAAGGTGAACAATGGAAGTCTGAAATCAAACTTTCTTGCGCTGCGTAGGCTATTGTGTGATGAAAACGTCCTCAAAGCACTTAGATGTGCAATCTAAAGGACCTGTCTAATACTGCTGGGAGGTGTGTTTAACTGCCATATCATTAACCGGTAAGATCGCTGATACACAATATTATCAGCTAAATATCCTCTTGCTACTGTCAAAGGCATTAGCCACAGGGGATATCTCTGACTGTCTAACAGCAGACGAACTTTAATAAGAAGCATGAATAATGTAGGGTTAGCCTCGTTCTCTTCTTCATCAGACTGCTTAAAATATGTATCGTACAAACACAAACGCAGTCATTTAGATGAGAATCCTGTTACAGAAAATTAAAGTAGGGAAATGAATTACAAAATGTAAGACCCTGCAAGAGTGATATTTATGAAAAAAGAAAAGAAATGTTTGCCAATGCTTTAGATGGAGTAGAATGATTATAGACATCTCTTCCTGTGTGCTCTTCCTCGCGGGGCCTGGCTCACCTTGTCAATGATCTTCTGGAAGTGCACCTCCACAGTGCAGCTCTGGATGTCCAGGTGACTGTCAGAGCTGTGGATCAGAACCGACAGCTTCTTGGAGCGAATCTTCTGAGCTCTGTATCCAAACACGAACAGCATGGAGTCGATCACGTTGGACTTGCCACTGCCGTTTGGACCGATGATGCAGGAAAAACGCTGATGACAGAAAGATTTAAACAGAATGTGCTGAATAGTATCAGTAAGGCTAAGAGATGAGATGCAGGAAACCACTCTTAAAACAAGTGGCACTGACTGTACAGATCACAATGTCAAATAAAGAATGTATGTTGAACAGTTTAAAACAACAGATTCCCCCCAAAGTTGAAAAAAGAACACATTTTCTCCAAATTCATTCAAATACGGGCCATATTAAAAAAATAAATAAAATAGAAAGCTGTCCTCAAGAGGGCGCAATTAAAAAAAAAAAACATACAGCACTGTGTTATTGGCTTTTAACTGAAGTGATTTTATTCAGTGTGAACTGACACCAGCAGGAGGAGGAATTGAAGTGATATTAAAGCATGTTCAATGACTTTGTGAGGTTTAACTTTGAATGTCATAATAAATGCATTATGACTGCTGATATCTAAAACACTTGCATTACTTAATTAACAAATAAGTTATAATTATTTCAGCTAGTTGCTAAGAAAATGTTTCTAATTTGTAAACTAAAGAATTAAACAACCAAACTGACATAGTAAGTGAATAGTACTAGCAGTATAGTTAAAGCAAACTAATAACACTGTATTGAGTTTAATGTGATTTTATGTGAAGAAAAGTGTGAACTTGAGAAGACTCCGCTAAAACAAAACACAGCTAACTGAAAACTGTGAAGAGGAAAGGGCTGCAGATACCTTATGGAAGGGGCCCAGAATCTGCTCTCCAGCGTAGGACTTGAAGTTTCTGTTGACGATATGAGTGATCATGAGGCGCGGGGCCCCGGGCTCGGAGCTCATGGCGGGAGGTGGAGGAGGAGGGATGCTGGCCAGGATCTCCTCCAGACTGCGGCTGTCCAGCTCCTCAGCAGGTTCGCCTGGAGACGCATCTACAGAGACAACCACCTTCTCACACACTTCATCTGATCAAACACGCTGAAGAAACCAAGTCTAGACTAAACCACCCAAACATGACTGCTGGACCAGAACACTGACCCCAACACGCAAACTAGGGGACAACTCTTGCAAATCCTGAGAATTTTTCACCCGTTTTCTAAGAATGTATTATTCTACTATTTTTTTGTTGTTGTTGTTTCCTCAAGAGAATTGTATTATTTTATCTTATTTAATTGCAACTTTTAGCATTGTGGGGGGAAAAGTTGCCAGTTATTTTTTTGTTACTTAATAAATCTGGTAATAAAAACAAACCATCCTTCAACGGAAAACTTATTTATTCAGCTTTGGATTATGTATAAAACCCAATCTCAAAAAAAAAAAAATCGTTTTATGGTCCAGGGTCACACATAAGAAGACAACCTAAGATGAAATTAAACTTTAAGCATCAGATTTGTGTGAAGGGTCAGTCAGAGGCGAGTTTAGTCGAGATCATATTAAGTTTCATTAGCTGCAGGCTAACTGACTTCACTAAACAAAAGAGTCATGCCAGGATGAGAAGGAAACACCAGCGCGTTTCCAGATTAAATGCTCTGCAAGTTTGTCCCGTGACAGTCTGAAGAAAGATCCTCCGGTCTCACCGTGCTCAGCGGCGGCGGCGCTCGGGGCTCTGCGGGCGGGGCTCGGCTCCTCGTCGGACTCCGCTGCTCTCTTCGCGGCCGTCGAGCTTTTGGTTTTCACAGGCATGACTCACGGCAGCTGAAAGCACATTGGCACGGGTTAGTCTGCACCGATGAAGGACGCCGCCCGTGTCTGGCTTTGTTCACACACACAAAAAAATTCCCACAAGAAAATCATTGCATACGTGGAACAAACTTCGTCGCATCTCCTCATAATACTGTGAAGTGTGTGTATCCGCGCGCGCGTGTGTGTGTGTTGTGAACTGATGTCGGGGCTTCACCGCTCACACAAAGGAAAACACACAGCTGACAACTTCAAGACGACAAACTGAGCACTTCTACACACACGCGGTGTTTGTGAGAGGAACTGTTCGTGCTGACAGCTTTCTCCGAGCTAACGCTTCAGCTACATTCACAACCAAACTACAAACGAGCTCGTTCTGAACGGGTTAGTGAATATACCCGAGCGGAAACACAGCTGAACGTGATTTTAAACATCCATTGAGTTTTGAAACATCAACATTAACGTTACACCAAGATGTTTGCGTTGTTACGACAATATCGCGAAAATATTCAGAGATATGACAGCGATGTGTTTACAAACTGCCCTCAGACACTTTCCAAACACACACACACACCAGCATATGTGTAATAAATAACACGTTAACTAACAAACCGATTTACATGAAGTTATGTTAATTAGGACAGAATTAATGTTAGTAACGTTACGTAGTGCGATGAGCGTCGCCTCGGGATAATAGTTACCTAAACCAATGAATCTGCCGCCATTTCAATAAAATCGAGTAAAACTAGTCTACATTATGAAAATATATTGATGTTTCTGAAGACCTGATGTGACTGTTAATTGTTAAACTTATTAATTAACGTTAATAAACGGGTGTGTGCGATCTGACACTTCGCAAACTAACGTTATCCGCTCGTAAATGTCCTTGTTTACCTTAGCCTCGGCTGATTTCCCGCGCTCTCGTCGATATTACTCCGGTTTCTCCGCCGGATTCGCATATACTGCGCGTTTAGTGAGTAAAACGAGAGTAAATCCGCGCTCTTTACTTCACCCTACAGAAAACACACTCGTAAATGGCGCGTAAACTGAGAGCACGAACCCGAGTCCGTTGTAGCCGCGCAATGCTTCATGGGAACACAGCCGCCCTCCGCGCGTCACGTGACAGGACAGTTTTTTATTTATTTATTATCATTTTAAGTGACAAGAGGCACACTGAACATGCTCAAAAGTCAATTAAAACAGAATAAATTAAGTAGCTACTAGCTAGAGAAAAACAAGTCAACTTGTTAGCATATCAAAACCGTTACCAAACAAACAGACAGCTTTTAAAGTCAAAGAGTGCTTTAGTAAATACATCAACATTTTAATGCATCAGAAAACATTACGAATAAAAACAGAGATTAGATACATTTAAAAAAGTCACAAAATAACTGAGCTCAGAACATCTCGCGAGAAGTGCGGCTGTAGTTCTCGGTAAACTACATCTCGCGAGAAGTGATGCGCGGTTGTCTAAACACTTCACTTTCTAGTGTACTGCAAAGAAAGCAAACAGTTAGATATCAAATATGGAGACCGAGATATAATATGTGAGCGCCTGGAGTTTACTCAGAAGTGTTTGTTATCAAGATACTCAGCACCAGATGATTTCATGCTTTTAAAGCGAGCTCGTCAGGGTTAACGTTAGCTGACTAGCACGGCAGTAGCTAATGCGTTTCCGTGGCAACGGCGGCTTCAGTCAGGTAAACATGTTCGTGCTCCTGTCTTCGTGCTACGATATTAGCATGATTGGATGACTGCAGAGCATCATTTCTCCTTAAAAACAGGGAAATATAAGTTAACACTGCAAGCCTCGGAGGGACGCTGAAGGATGCGGCTGAAGACATCTCTGCTGAAGCAACCCAAACATATCCTTCATTAATTCCTTAAGTCTTTCACGTATTCTCAGTCTTAACATATAAAACACAGAATATAACGTTACAGTCTGCATGTGTACAGACACGAGCTCGCATGCTATGGTAGTATTGAGATGCCACTGATTACACCTCTTAATCTGTGATGACGACATCGTTTTTATTTTAATAAATGTATACATGTACTGTTAAAACATCCAAGAAAATCACAAAATACTGGCATTATGTGTTCTTGACCTTTCATAAATTCATTAAGAAATCAAAATTCTTAATCGTGTTGTTATGAATTAATTTGCACTTTGAGATTTTTCTTGTAAAAATGTAAAGTGCTTTACAAATAAAATGTATTATTATTATTATTATTATAATTGTTATGAAAAATAAGTAAAAAAGCTATTGTAAAAATGTATTTAGCAACTTATTAGATGCTGTTTGCAGTTTAATAATAATAATGATAATAATTGTTCATTTGTTGGTAGCTTGTTCCTGCAATTGTTAATACACTAAGAAAAATATCTAGTAATTATCCAGGACATTATCCTATATCAATGATCTGTTGTGTTCCTGTAACCTGACAACACAAAATACAACAGATGCAAGAAACGGACGTCCTTCTTGTTAACAGAGAAGACTGTGTGTATGTTACTGACTTTTCTTAGAGTGTAGCACACGAACTAATAACTGCCTGCTAAATGAACTTGTGGAAATATATAGCTGATATCTGACGCAGTGACACAGTAAAGCATCGTGATTACTTCAGCGCCGTCCTCACAGAGTGTTGAGCTGAGATGAGGTGTTTGTTGTTGACCCTTGACCCCTGAGCACACCGGGAGCTGGTGAGCTGCGTGGGATGGACCAGTGCTGACGAGCTGTACTCCTGCAGCGATGACCATCACATTCTCCGCTGGAACCTGCTCACCAACGACTCCAGCGTCCTCGTCCGGCTCCAGGAGCACATCTACCCCATCGACCTGCACTGGCTCCCCAAGAGCGTGAGCGGGAAGAAGACGGCCGGGGCCGAGCTGTTCGCCCTCACCAGCACCGACGGTAAAGCCCTGTCTTTCCCTGTCTGTAAGCAAGATTTACTGTCTTCTGCTCGACGTGCCTGCGTTTCTTTGATTCAGAATACAGCCGTAACATTGTGAAATATTTTTACTACTTTTCTATTTGAATATTATTATTTTAAAAGAATCTCTTCCACTGAGTTCAAATAATCTTCACTACGGCGGTCACACGGTCCTTCAGAAATCATTCTAACTCTCGGATTAGCTACTCGCAAACCTTTATTTATTCGTTTTATTTCATTTATATGAAAATGCAGCTGTGAAAATGTTCAAATATATTCAAATGGAAAGCAGTTATTGTGAAGAGTAGAATTGGTTTAGAGCTCCGCCACGGTTCTGCTGACAGAGCCAGGTGTTGACAGCTACTGTACAGACGCTGTATTTCTGAGGGCCTGGTCACATGGTAACATCTCATTTGCGCAGTATTTCATGCTTGTGTGCTTGGGAGCTGATTTTGTGGTCTTGACTGTGCTCACATGCATTAAATATAGCAGAGCTCAGGGCGGCAGCTTGATGATTTGCAGTTTTAGGGACCACAAATGACACAGAACTCTCAGGATTCTTTTAATACGCTCCGCCACAAAATATACACTTGGCTAGAGTCCTCGATAACCACCTCCGTGCCTGATCACTGTCTGTCTGCAGCACACACACACACACAGAGAAACACACACACACACTTACACACACAAACAGAAACAGACACACACACACACATTTTTGTCCTAGTATGAGGAAGATTTTATAAATCTAAAGAAGTTTGTTTGTGGAAGCATCGCTGTTATTATCTGTGTGTGTGGACTGATGGGAGCTGTTGTGTTGTGCAGGTAAACTCCACCTGGTGTCTAAATCTGGTCGTATAGAGAAGAGCGTGGAGGCCCACAGAGGAGCAGTGCTCGCCGGACGCTGGAATCACGACGGGACGGCTCTTATCACAGGTCCACTGCAGTAAACACCCTCTATACAGCACACAGCATACAGCACAAGTTATTAAATTAGAAATGAATCTTGCCTACACGTTACATTAGCCTGTCTCGTGTTGTTATCTGAGGATCTGTTTGTGCAAACCAAACACAAAACTTCTGTGATCATCTCCTTTTGTTCCAGACCTCTATGACTTTCTTTATAAAGCCGAGAAGGAAGAAAATGACATCAGTCAAGTCAATTCAATCTCTATAGCACTTTTGATTGTTTGATAGCAGCTTAACAGGAAGTTATTAGTAGAAGGAAGTCATACAGTACATTGCTGTCCATGATGTCTCCGAAGTTCGATCAAAACCTTGCCTGAGAGCAAGACAAGGACTTCTGGAGACTCAGTTCTTCTCTAGCGTGTGTTATTCAGTACTGCAAGATTAGCTCATACGCTTCTGGGAGGTTTTCCACTTCCTTGAGAAATGCTTCACATTATAAAGTTATATAAAGAACACGGATCAGAGTGTTTATGAAGCTTTGTGTTGTGTGTGTGTCAGCTGGTGAAGATGGACAACTGAAGATCTGGTCTAAGAGTGGGATGCTGAGGTCTACTCTGGCCCAACAAGGTACACACACACACACACACACAATAGAGTGCTGAGGGGTTATGAACTGGAGAATCAGAATGGTCTTGATATTTACTCTGCAATAAAAAGATGCAAGTTCCGGTTTTAACATGCGTCAGGCGACTGTCACGCCTTCGCTCACCTGCTGCTGTGGGAATCATACATGAGCATCAGTTTGACACACTGCTCGCTTTAGTGTTCACATTAAACACTATTTGACTGTTAGAGATGTGATGAGTAGTGTTTAGAGGGGAATGTGTATTCTACAGTATATATGATCCAAATAACATATTCACACGTAAATAAAA
>JAUCMU010000027.1:5423582-5440444 GCA_032275025.1 Enteromius treurensis | reverse complement strand
TCCCTGTATGTCCAGGAGAAAACAGGTTATAATTGTGATTTGACTTCAAAAGATGTGTTATTTTATTTTGAATCAAAGAGTATCTCTATAATTTTATTTTGAATCTTATAATTTTATTTGGAAATGTCATATTTATAAAAGTAAAAGAAATAATAATTCTAAGCCTTGTTTATTTGATATAGAACTATACATGGATTCTATTCTGTTTTCTGATAGTAAAACATGGAAACAAACAATACTTTTTGGTAAAGAACTGAATATTTTTGAAAAATTTCTATAATTATTTTTATTCAGTTGCTGTCTGTATTTGTATCAGGGAATAAATATTTGTAAAAATAATATATTTTTTATATTACACAGGATTGCTTTATGAGGAGAAAAGGTATGTACATAACATAACTAATGAAGCAATCAGATAAGGGTACGTGGACAGTCTGGAAACCTCATTTGATTGGCTAGGAGATGAAGGTAATCCCGCCTTCCCCCTCGCGCTTGTAAAACTGAAACGAGTGAGAGAATCGTGCCAGAAGTGTAAGAACGACAGAACTGTACATCTCGGGTTATTTCGGAAGTTTTTATCCTACTTACACAACAAGTCGCTTTTACATTTGCAACAGTTTATTTTTAGGCACACAGATTAGTTTTACGCTATTAACCCGTTAGCAGTTCTTGACACAGGTCGCTGTTTACAGGCTTGCAATGCATTCGGCCGTATTTTGGCGAAACAGTAGTGCCAAAAGTCTAAACGCAGAAATATTTGAATCGGAAGAATACAGATCATATTTATTTTGCGTTAGCATGAAGCTGCAGTTTCACAATACTTGAATTACACTTGCAAAAAAAGTGAAAGACTGCACAACTTGTTTTCCTCACGCTTCAATCTTTACAAATCTTTTCTTGCTCTTGCAAATTGAATGTACGCTTGCAATCTTATGTACACCTGCACAACACCTACTCTACACATGCAAATCTTTATGGCATTATTTTATCTCCATAGAGCTCCTACCAAGTATTGAGTACATATACAGTGAATGAACATACAACAATTCACTAAAATGTTTTTTTATTGGTCTTATAAAGTATTTTAATTAGTTGAGAGTGAATTGGTGGGTTTTTGGTCTGCTTTGATCTGACCCTCTGAAAAATAATCTATATTGTGTGTGTCACTCAGATGATGAGCGCTGTTCGTGTGTGTAAGGGTCAGGGGTCATGTTACAGGATCATGAACTACGCCATTACAAAACCACTCCTGTTTAATCAACAATGCTCTTCTGTTTAAACACACAGCAGCAGCAGCATCTTTATTATAATGGTCATATATAATAACACATAACATTAATAATTCACGTGTAGCTCATGTTTCGTTCAGCTCTTAACAATATGTTGTCAATACAAGAGTCAAATCTTTACGAGAAAATTTGAACTTTCCATTGTTAGCAAATTGCTACTGAATTATATTTGCCTCCAAATTAAAATGAGATGTTTTTGCATGAGTTTATAACATGTTTGATATTTACATGCGGTTTTATTTGCTCTTTTTTCAGGAACGGCGAGGTTCCATCCTCAGACCTGAAGGGTACGTCTCACACCTGACCGATCGAATCATATTAACCCTGTAAAGCCTGATGTTATAGTCAGGAGAAATACAAGAGTTTATTGAACCTTTAGACAAAATATACCTCCTCCCCCTTTTTTTGAGAACATATTTGATACGCAAGTATTTTGTTAATATTAAGAACATGGATGAAAAAAACTACTCCAAATGTATTAAAAGGCCCAAACTGAATGACAAATATTCCATTTTAAAACATATCATACAATGCAGTACAGAGAGCTGTAGAAATAAAAGCTCCTCAGAAGATGTTTTGGAGGCTTGTGAAGATCGTTGCTCCGCTGAGGAACAGTGGAAGTGAAGCTCCTCAAAAGATCCAGAAAGAGTTCATCTGGAGACGTGACCAAAGTTATTATGACGCTTACTTCATCAAAATCAGTCCAGATCTGACAGCAGAAGAGTTTCTACAATTACACTACCAGAGCTTTAACCGGATCAAACACTTCAGACTATCGATCAGAGACAGAAGACACGAGGAGATGAAGGAGGGAAGCAGCTTAATCATGTAGAGTCTTAGACATCTGCATACTGTATGAAATATTAAAAAAACAGGTTAAGCTTGAACAGAGAAAATGAGATCATTTCCTGTGGTGGAGGGTTCATGAGCTCTGGATGAGATCTGCACATCTACAGTGTCCAGCAGAGGTCAGCAGAACCTCACTCAGCTCTACACTGAGTAAGTGAGCACTGTATGAGAGATCAGCGACAGATGAATGAAGCTGATGCTGCTCACGCTGTACCATGGACCGATCAAACCCTGAACCTGTGCTTCACATGTGCCTCTCATTCACGTTATTTTACAGTTATTCCAGTACTGTCTTATTCCTGCATGTCTCATCGATCACTCTGTGATGAAGATTATAAAAAAGAATATTAAATACCACTAAAGCTGCACTGATGCATTGTATCAGGTGACACATGGAGAAATCAAGGAGGCAAATCAAGAGCAACTCTATTTACAAGTCAAAAACGAGAGTAACACGAGAGTCAGGATGAGGACACACACACACACACACACACACACACAGAATGGTATTATTGCAAAAGGAAACAGGAAGAGCAGACTCAATAATAAGAGTCTCAGGACAAATAAAAGACAGAAACAGTGACCTCCGGTGGTCAGAAGACACCAGAACACCTAGAGGAAAGGACTTTAGTGCTCTGCATTGAACCCATCCAAGTGCACACACACACACAGCGGTGAGAAGTGAACACACACCTGGAGCAGTTGGGGGATCGGTGCCTTGATCAAGGGTCTCAGCTCAGTCGTGGTATCGAAGGTGGAGAGAGCTCTGGTTATTGACTAACCCACAATCCCTGCCTGACCTGGAAGTTCAACTCCCTATCCATTAGACTGCCAATCAATCAGTGTGCGATTGCTGTTTACTTTCTGCTATTTTTATGAGTCAGGTGAGGTTATGAGTTCATAACCCTGTCATGTTTGTGTTTTCTGTCTAACAGATGATTCTTCTGGAAGCTCTCACAGCAGCAGCAGCACAGGTGCATCACTTCATTCAGAACTCCCGTCTGCAGATTTAGTTATGAAGAATTAACAGAATGTGACTAGTGATCTAGATGAAGTCATCATTTCTGACGCAGAAATACTGTGAGATCTCAGAATCAGTGCAGCAGCAGGAAGATGTTGGGTTCTCTTTAACAGAAGACTAATACAGCACCCATCGCAGGATAACATGAGTGTTTAATTGTGTGCAGCAGTCCGGAGGAGCTTACAGAACTCGTATCAATAGCTAGTTTCTATTGTGGGAGTGACAAGCATGCATGGGTTAACCAGCGGTTACTGACCGTGATCCATCTATGATTCTGCAGAAGATCAATCGTTTAATCAGAGAAAATACACGATCCTCCAGTTTCTGTATCAAACTGGGCTTTATCATTATTAATAAATATAATGTCTCAAACGCGGTGCTTTACTGTTAAATATTAATTTCCAAGAGAGAAAGGATTAGTTTACTAGTAAATGAATATTTATTATAATGCACAAGCGCTAGTTACGGCGATCACATCTTCTGACTTTGCACAATTTTTATTTTTATTTAGAATTTTTATTGATAGTTTTTGTACTTTTTGGAGGGGATTTTCTTCCTGCATTGTGACACTGCTCAAAAATGACCAGTCCGCAATAGAAATGCTCATAAATGTCTTGTTTTGCTATTGTTAACAAATATTGGTAATTCCCTCAGATTTGGAGAGAAAATGATCAACAAATAATGTTTTGGGGGATTTTTTCACTCATAAAGTGAGGTGCACGAGCTCAGATCAGTGAAGTTTGTGAGTTTGCTGATAATACGGCGGATGGTTTTTGACCGATTGCATCAAACTAGCTGAAGATCGTCTGCAGTCTGCTCCTCTAAAACATGCGGGATTTATAAGCCTTCTTTTGTAAACTGGCCATTTTTGAGAGGAGCTGAATGTCCAGGATCACCCTGTTTTTTTAATGTAACAGAGTTGTAGTAAAATTCTAGGAATTTTAGACTAGTTTCGGTCAATATCCAAACTCATATTTTAGTCATGCTGCATAAAAGGGAAACTGTTCCATTCAAATCACAACTACAGATCGCTGTCATTTGAGAAATTTCATTAGAATTATGGCACTTTCGCCTGTTGACACACATCAAGAGAAAGCCAGCTCATACACAGGCTGCTCTGAGCTCATCGAGTTTATTACATGCTATAATATAAAAGCAGATTTCCTGTGATTCCGAGGTAATTCATGCCTAAGCTGATGTGTATAGGTGTGTGTTTGTTCAGATAGCACATCGACTGAGGAGAGCTCGGAGGAAGAGGAGGCCCACGAGGAGGAAGAGGAAAGAGATTCAGGTATAAAATGTGTTCTGGTGAGCTACTGAAATGTTGCTTTACCTGCTAGGTGTCTGTCTGATCACGTCTGTGTTTGAAACACTGAGATCCTAACACACAGCACAACAATAAACAGAATCACACTAACGTGAGGGACTGGAGGAAGGTCTTGTGTTCAGATCAGGTTTCAGGGGTCCCGTAGGTCCGTCTTCTTGAGCACACTATAATCATGAATTCTCCCGTGTTTCCAGACTCAGACAGCAGACCCGGAGCAGAAAAGCCCTCTGGTAAAGATCCTAAGCTCTCACGTGTGCTGTGTTTAGATGACGAGCTGATGTCATAACGCTGTGTTTCTCTCCCATCAAGCCTCAGACGAGCCGCTCCAGTCCTGCTGTGAGAAGTGCAGAGCTCTGACGGTCAGTGGAGTAAACAGACAATAACCAAACATATCCCAGATTTTCATCAGGCCTCAACATGTCCTTAAACACTCTTAATTCAGCCTTGAATCACAGCAGAAAGTCTTCAGCTCTTAAAGTCATGGCAATAAATACAAAATAAATTGATAAAAATACTGAAATGTATATATGTCTTATAAAAAATACCTATCTGTAATCACACCGTAGACCCATCCCTTACACCTTAACCACCCTTAAACCTACCCACACCCCCAAACCTGTCCCTAACCTCACCGGTGTCCTCCTCAGCAGCAGCAGAAGTGTGTTACAACACAATAAATACATTACACCTATTTGTTGATGTAAGAACATAGTAGTTAAGGCCACCTAATGTGAGGTGTGACCCATAACTTTACTATTATTTTGCAATATGGAGAATATTAAAAGCATTGACAACTATGAGAGAAAGGATAAAGTGTTGCAGGATGAGCACTTCTTTTATTCCTCGCTGTTTGATCTGTTAAAGATGTACATGATATTTGTCTATAAAACATTAAGCAGAAGCCCTTAGTCTAAAGCTGGTTCAGATCAGGAGAAACAGGTAGTGTCTCTGGATACCAGTGTATCATGATCTATACCAGTGGTTCTCAAGAAGCATTTACAATACTGTTGTATCTTAAGATTAAAGTGGGTCTGTTTTCCAAACGGAGAAAGCCAGTGGAATAACAGGAAGTGGATGTAGTGCTGACACAGCTCTGTTTGTCCCTCACAGAATCCTAAATTCGAGCTGGTTACCCCCAGGAAACTGTCCAGGGATCGTCTACAGTAGGTTCTGTTCTCTGTACTGTACGTGCTCAGTGCATGATGGGTCTGTGACTCACAGCAGGTGTGTCCCTCGTTGTATGACTCGGTTTTTCTAAATGAGCAGTGCTGCAGTCTAAACTTGACTCGTGTACTATCCTTCTCTGCACTGACCGCTTTAGAAGAATCCTAGATGTAATGTGAGAGTCGTCAAATGTGTCACTGAAGGGTTTCTGCTGCGAGGCATAATTTCCCAGTGATTCATAGTTCAAGTGCCTCGCGTGAATTAGGAAACCTGCAATAGAAGTCTCTTCTGTTCACTGAGGCTCCATTCATTTCGTTAAAAAACGTAATTTTGTGAATTACAACTACAATTTCAAATAGCTGTTTATCTGTTGAAGTGTGATGTATTTCTGTGATGTTCAGCATCATTACTCCAGTCACATGATCTTCAGAAATCATTCTGATTTACTGCTCAGCAAACATTTCAGATCATTATCATGTCGTGCTGCTCAATATTTTTGTGGAAACTAGTTTTTCACAGATCAACAGAAGGAAAAATGTCTTGCCTGTCACAGCTGATTGATATAACGCGTCCTCATTACTCCGTTAACCGTATATTCATTAAGAAAATGTCACATTTTAACGATATTTCACAATATTGCTCTTTTTGATTTAATAAATACAGCCTCAGTGAACGGAAGAGACTTCTTTCAAAAACATTACAAATTGACTAAAAGGTTTAACATTTTATGTCTTAGTTCCCCCCCAAAAAATCATATTTCAGTTCTGACGTAAAATGCCAGTTTTTCAACGGTTATATATTTATTTATGCTAGTATTGAAATACGTTTTCTGAGAACTGTAAAATATGAATCATTTTAGCAATCGTCACATCTTATGAACGTTTTAGTGGACGATATCCTAACTGTACAGATCTATATAACCAAAGCTGATGATACTGTACATGGGGCATCGCTCTCGTCTGGATGCTTTAGATCGGTGTCCCACTTGCTTGCTCATTAAAGTGCCCCTTTATGCCGTTTTTAATGTTGTTTTGGGAGTCTGGATCTGTTTAATATCACCTCCAGTGATTCTCGAACAATTTGTTCAAAGCAGACTCTCTAAACCCCTCCCTTCTGTGAGCCTGCTCTGCTCTGATTGGTCAGATGGCCCGGTCTGTCGTGATTGGTTGTATTTGTAGGCGGGGTCAAGTTGTTCGCAGCCGACCAACATACGGCATAGGTGGGAATGGTTTAAATGGTTTAGGATGTATTGAGTCGATTCTTTATTTTGGGAGATTTATTGTGCACTTCAGGGTTTACAGCTTTGCAGATCATTTACAGTCACGTACATTACACACTGCATGAAAGGTAATATTGGAAATGGCATAACAGAGGCGCTTCAATAGCAGCGGTGTGAGATCAGTCTGAGACTGGGGTTTGGCTCTGGTGCAGGCTGCAGCTGGAGGCTGAGGGAGTGTACGAGTGCTCAGACACCGGCCTGGTGTTCGAGGTCTCTCAGCGAGTCAAGATCACCTACTGCGTTCTCTCCTGGAGCAAGTTCAGCTCACACTTGACTGGATCGTGGAAGTGTGCTGGTCCCATCGTTGACGTGGAGTGCGATCCGTCTATCCTCAAGTCCGTCCAGTTCCCGCACTCACTGTGTCTGGCAGGTACAGAGACCTTCTCCCAGGAATAGAGAAATCCAGCCCATTCTGGTTAGGTATGTTTAGAAGCACGTCTGCTGGTTTAAGCTGCTCTGGAGCAGGAGCTAGTTGCTTAGGACCAGTTTAAACCAGCAGCCATGCTTCAGAACAAACCTCACCAGCGTGTTTGCAGCGAAGCCTGTTTACTTTCTGTCATCCTCACTCCTGTTCTCTCTGCTGCCGTCCTCCCGTCTCTCTCAGCAGATAAACACAACGAAGTGAAGTTCAGCGTGCTGCATGTGAAGAACAAGCGTGGTCAGATCGAGCCCTCGGCCGAACACTCAGGCAGTCACGTCAAGTGGGCTGTGTCGTCTCTGTCACCCGTGGGTCCGATTGTTCAGACTTCTAAATCAGCAGAGCATCATGGGGTGGTGCAGGTCTTCAAGGAGGTGGGCCAGGAGAACTCCTCCTGCTTCAGAGTTTACCTGGCTGGGAACAACTCCTCCGAGTTCAAGGTGAGGAGACACGGCTAATGGTTAATCGGCAGCAGAAAGGTTCCTTCTTTCAGAGGAATGCAGCGGTTTTTACACAGCTCTTCTTCTTGGTATCGCTGCTTATGTGACCTTCTGGTAATCTGCTAAGTTTAGATTGATTACCGGGTGAAGTGCTGCTGTGCTGCGTGATAACATCCCTGTGATGTCAGACCAGTTTCGGTTCTGCGTTTGTCCTGCATGCCTGGGTGATCATCGCTCTGCTCGTGAGAGGCTGTGATGTTTGATTGTGTGGGTGTCATCATCATCATCACAATTACTCTCAGCATCGTGCTTTTACTTTTTATGACTTGTTGTGATAAGACAAGTTGAGTTTGTTTCTTCTTCATCAGATCTGGAGAAATGTGTCATTTCAAAAGAGTACTTCCAATAACAAAGCGAGGGTCAGGGCAAACAATCAAAAAACTAGAGAGCAGTCTTAATGGAGTTCATGGGCACTCCAGCTGGCGGTCGGGGTCAGAAATTACAGCCCCTGACTCAAAGCCACATCTTCTGCTGAATGAAGTGGATGTGCTTGATAAATGTCATCTGGTGACTGTGGCTCATCGACTGATGCTCCACAACAGTATGTGGGATGCTCATCTTTGGACAGGGGCTCGTCTTCGCCTTCTGCTGTGGGTTTAATCGTCACATTCACATCTGAAATGACTTCCTGTGGTCTGCACAGCACAGAGCGTAATTCACGCTCTCAAAGGCCATTTCAGTTTCAGTCAGCCAAAAAAAACGAAAGACCTTTGTTCTGAAAAATGAGAATTGTTATCAGTACTTACCCTCGCGTCCTTTTAAAGGAACATACGTTTCTTGTAAGAATGCCGTGGCCTCTTCTGCACATAATCTAAGGGGACTGGGTCTGTCAAGCTCAAAATAACACAAAACCACATCGATGAAAAGTTGCTTTATTTAAACTTTGCTCTGACCTAGTTTGTTTTAAGAGCCCTGTGTTGCAAACACTGTACAGTTTCACTGATAAAACCATTTGACTAAATTCCTGATAAGACGGATGAGCATGAATAAAAATGATTTGAGCTTAAACGCTCTTAAACACTCTCTGCACAACGCTGCATACGTTGGATAGCTTTAATGTATTTGGATTGTGCGTAAAAGACTAAGAATAGACAAGTATCGGATGGACTGATACTCAATATTCAATTACTCGTATCGGATCCTGGCAGAGAAACACCTGATCAGGACTTCCCTATTCAAAACATCCTTTTTAAAACAGCAGTAACATTTAAAAACGGTTAGATTGAAGTTCCTGTACTTGAAATAGTAGAGTATGCAACACCAAAGTCAGGGTTCAGTTCCCAGAACATGGATGAATTACAGTAGTGAAGGCACACAAAATATACCAAAAACACACACAAGCCAATACAATGTGAATGAGTTTTTTAAATCAAGGTTTTAAAGATGTCAGGGGAACATTCCCATCTGTCATTCTGCAAACATGAGGAGAATATTTCTTTTGAATATATTCTCCAAAAATAGTAAGGTTTTAGAAAATCAAGTTAAAGTTCCTGTAATTGTAATTGAAACACCACAGTTGTGGGTTCAATTCCCAGAAAAGGCATGAACTGAACAAATGTGTTTCTTGAACTCAGTGCGGGTCAGTCTGGAAAAAAAGCATCTGCTTAATATAAGAGTTTGAGCTTCTGATGTGCCCTAGTGAAATGTAGAGGCCAGAATAATGTGAAAAAGGGGCGCAGACACACACACACGATACTTTCAGACGTGAGAGAAGGAACGACTTGTGATCGAGGACAGATGTATTTAGACACACTCGGATATGGATTGTTTTAAATCTGCTTCACACATATAAAAAATAGCAGTATTACTGCTGCAAAATTCATCAATCTCTACAATGCTATGGCGTTATTAAACTCAGTAATGCAGTGATGGAGAAGGATTGTAGTTGAATTTGTTTGGTGTTGTCTAAATCAGACTGATCCTGAAGCCTGAGTTAGTTTAGCATGACAGGACTCTGATAGAGGTTCTTCAGGGTGACCTCTGATGCTGTGTTTTGCAGGACATCAGGAAGGCCATCCGGCGGGCGAACAACTGTAAGAACAACAAGAAGTACATGCAAGTGGACAAGCCGCCCACGTGCATGCTGGAGGAGAACCGGAAGTACCGTCTGGTCAGCGAGCCCGTGGGTCACATCACCCCCGAGGTACTGTACTGCAGACGGGCCGGAGGTCACCTCTCCAGTGCTCAGCGGCGAGTGCATCACGCGTGTGTGTGTGTGTGTGCAGGACATGCTCTTCCATCCTGCCATTGTGGAGGTGAAGGGATACTTCGAGGTCTTCTTTGAGGAGAGTCCTCCCTTCAAACTGTCCTTGACTGATGAGTCGGGTCAAACTGTCTGGACGGCCACTATCAGAGAGGGTATGGACAAGTTGAATCTAAACATTCAAGAAATACTATTATCCCACCTCAAGCCTGAAGTACCTGGCCTATAACTGATCAACACAGTGAGATTAGTACTTGACAGTTGATAATGACATCACTACCACATGGCACAGCTGATTGGTTCTCTGCTGTATCAGTAGCCAATGAGCTCTCTGTTCAGATATGACTAGTGTTTTCTGTAGCGCTTCAGAAACCCTCCACCTGTATAAACCTGCTACGGGGTGATCATGTATACTAAACATGGAGGTTATTCATGTTATTTGTGCCGCAGCAGTCTTTCTTCCACGCTCACAGCAGCAGCAGATTACCTGTCAGATTATTAGATATAGAGATTCCGTGGCCATGGTCTGTGTTTGTAAAGAAAAATAAATGTCATTCTAAATCTTTTACAGGAGACTGTGTACATAAACTAGAAGAAAACCCCAGCAAACCATCGAAAGGTAGGCTATCTGGAGTATCTCTGTGCCCTGGGCAGTGCTGCGGCGACGATGTGCTTTTGTAGCCCAAAACCCAGAAACCAGTTGCATGTCCCTTTCACATTCAATCAAGTCTATTTTTAAATAAAAACGGAAAAGTTGAAGCATAATAGTGGCGATGAAGTCTCAAAACGAAGCACAGAGACGACCGAGAAATAATAGTCTTTAATTTTATATTCAAATGCAAAAGCACTGGAGAACGTAACAGCTACCACAAAGCAACCTCAACGCAAGACAAGGGAAGTGAGAAAATCAAGGCTTTTAAACACAGGGAATGTGATCAGAGAGAAGTGAAACAGGTGAGGAGTTTCTAACAGCTGCTCCATCAGTCTGTCTGACCAGCGGATGAAACACAAGCTCATGTGGATTCTACACATGTCTGATAAGCTATCTAGAATTGTCCATTGTGCGTATAGAATATACAGTGCGCCTGGGAAAGTATTGGCATGATCTTTTTCATTTGTGATCATTTTGCACTGAGAAGGGATGGCACAAACTACTTTATGACAAGAGTTTATACACTTACATTAGGATTCATCAAAATATCCAGCATCAGCAGCTATTTCAGCTCATCTGAGCGGTCAGTTTATTCAAACATTGACTCGATATATTACTCCAAGCCTCCTGAAGCATTGCCTAAAGATGACTGACGGACAGTTCCTTCCATAGTAGCTCAACTTTGACATGAATATCTTGCCTTTATTATGTAATCAAGACGAAAATATATTCTAATTGTTAAAAATAGAACTTGATTAATGTGTCAGTACGTCTCCAGCACATCTTGATAATGAGAGTTTTGGTCACAGCCGTGGTGATGGGAAATGTTCATACCTCCTGGGATTATGTTGAGTGATGTCTACACCAATGCGTCATCACTTCAGCGCTCTGTTCATCACGTTGTCAGAGTATATGTGCAGGAATGATGCATGTTTGGTGGTCTCGTCGTGTGCAGGCAGAAAGAGACACACCAGCACGTCGGAGGAAGAGCTCTGTCTGAAGAACAGCAAGAAAGCTCGTGGCATGGACGAGGCCGGTGAGTGTGTGAGGGGTACAGTATTTGCTACGGTGTTTATCCTGGTCACATGTTGACCGCAGCGCTGGTGTGTGTTCAGACTGTCCCTCGGCGGCCGTGGCTCCGGACCTGACGGACCAGCAGCTGATGCAGGTGGCCAAACGCATGGGGAGGGAGTGGAAGGTGGTGGCCATCAGCTGCCTGGGCCTCAGCAACCAGGACCTGGAGGAGATGAACAGTCCCGAGGAGAGCGTGACCATGCTGAAGTTCAACATGCTGGAGCGCTGGAGACGCCGTCAGCTCAAGGGCAAAGCAGGAGTCCAGGATCTCCACAGATGTTTGAATGACAGCGATGACGTGCCCAACGAGGTCATTGCTGTGCTGGACGGTGAGTCTGGAGGTTTAACTGTTTAACTCTAGAACAGAGTGGAGTGTTTTCTTTAACGTAAGACAGAACCCTTGGGTTTTTAGCTTTCATGCACTAGTCAGCACATTTCAGATATATTCCAGACATCTCTGTACAGATATATTAAAACTACATTAGAACACAATTAGCACACCTATGTAAAACAAATGTAAAGATATTTAAAACACAAAACATACAGATTAAGAGATTGATTTCCTTCGGCTGATTTCAATTCCAGTCCATATCTTTAAAGAAGGGTTTTTCTCAGTATTCTGAAGAGATTCACTAAGGATTGTGGTTATATGTCATTCACCCTGATTCATACAATATGGTGAAGATGTTATTGTTTTGTGTCTGTCGACAGTAGGAGTGATAAAAAGAGAAATCCATTTGCCGCTTATATATCAGGAAAATCATAATGGCAAATCATTTTCTTGTTAAACCATAACATTTTAAAACTTGTTTAGAACATCTGCATGGATTACTGATGTCTGTTCTAGATCAGAGGGAAGAGTGTACTGTAATGGATGAACTGAAACATTTGTGTCTCTTTTTTCCAGAGATGCTACAAAGTAACTGTACTACATGAGCTTCAGCGCGTCTGGAGTCGGCGAACGATGGTCAGAAGTCATTTTAACCACTGAGAGAGAAGAGGAGCGGGCTTGTCCTGGAAGAACCTCAAGAGAACTGAGCTCTGCAGATACTTGACGATTTTAGAGATTGTACATAATTGAATGTGTTTGTAAGGATTAGCTAGTTTTGTTGAATTATGAGCCGTGGTTTGTCTGTAAGGAGCAGGGATGATGTGTTGATCTCAGGTGCCGTCTTTCTCTGGCGGTTATGGACTGATGTTTTGGTAGCGTAACACCAGCGTATGATATTCACGCAGACTTCACGGTTCACATGGACACACAGCTCTGTTTGTCACAGACATGTTTGTCGGGTGAATCTGCATGATGCGCTCTCTCAGGGGAATCCCACCTTTCTCTGAGTGAATAAACCATCAGCGTGTGGTTGATGGTTCATTTCAGATGGTTGCTCTTCATGTAATGTTTGTGACGTGGAGATCAGAATGAACTGACTCTTGATTCTTCATGCTTCATCACATCTGACTCTATCATTTACAAATGCTCTCTGCTTCCTGTCATCTCCTCACATGATCATGATAATCTTCCGACGTCATAAACTAGAGCATCTCAAGTTACTTCTGCAGTTTAGAGTCAGTAATCCTGTGACAGCGGTGGTGGTTAAGCGCGGACACACCAGTAACGAACAACTAGCTGAACGTTCATTAAGGGTACAGTGCGTTAGCATTACTGAATAATCCAGTAATGAACGTTTAACAGAATCTACAGGAAACGACGGTTGCAGTTTATTTTGATTTGGAGAGTTTAGATATTCTGTTGAATCTCAACTAACTCATCGGAGTACTAGTAGACTTTGTTTACTGTTGGTAGAAATTTCAAGTAGCCATTATTAACATTGCAAACATTTTTTATGTGTGTTTAGTAAGTGATTTAAAAACATAGTTATATTTTTGCAAAACACTTTATTTTGCTGAGTGCACATACTACACACTATCAGAAACGTATTCTACTAACCTACCCTAACAGTTACTCTGAGACTTATAGACATGGAGAAGGAATGAGTAGTTGATAGCTGCATGGTTACAGTACTAACAGCAGAACGTCTGAAGTGTAACTCTGTGTTGGGGTGCAGGCGGCTTGTACATTCACTTGATTACATTCCTGAAGAGAAAAATACTTTTTACTCCGTAGATTTGAAAAGTCCTAGTTACATGTTTGCGTTTGTGTTTTCCCTCTGGCACGTGAACTACGGTAAACAGAACGCCAAACATGCATGAAGCCCGTGAGGTTCACTCATTCCTCTTCAGAAGTTCACCAGTCAGGTTCTGTGTTCTGTTGCACTGAATGTTTCTGACCAGCAGACATTGTTTACTGTAGTTTAGTTTGGTTTTTCTCCTTTTAACCAGACCCTTGTATGTCTACCTGACAGAGACTTTCTGCAGTTTATTTTCAAGAAATGAAAGGATCAGTCAATATGATGAAACAATAATACTTTTTTTAAACCCGAGTACAATTTAAAAGTTGTATTTTTGATCTTTTACTGCGGTATGTTTTCAGCCAGGCTCTAGTGTCGGTGAGTGTCGGTGCTTTCACTCGAGCGGCATGTTTGAGTAAAAAAATAAAGAGGACTGAACGTCTTGGGGATAATCGACACAAACACAAAATACATTTCATCGCAGAAATATTTTAATAAATAGTGAATAAATAATTAAATTAATAACACATCAATAAATAATTTCTAAAAACAAATAAATAGATTGATGAAGATAAATATCCAGCTTATTTGCGACTGACGGGTGTCAGCCAAGATTGATGAGGGTGACCCGGCGCTGTAGTGAATGACATCATTTCCTGTGCTCGATGTAGCCCAGGGCCCGGTTCATGGTGATGGCCCGGATGTGGAAGCCCTTCATATATTTGCACAGTGACAGGCGGTCTTCGAAGGTAGACTTGCTCCAGATATGCTGCTGCATCAGAGAAGAACGATTGTCAGAAACACTGAGCAAGCGTGAAGAAGAAGAAGAAGAAGACACATGCCCTTCAGACACTCACCGGCAGATCCTCTCCATCCACAGCTCCGCACTTCTTCTTCAAACACTGCAAAACAAGAGTTTACCGTTTACCTCGTTTTTTGAATTTGACACAGTTTCTCAGGCCTGCAAAGTTTAACGTGGAATATGTGAACATATGATGATATGACATATGAAAATATGATGTTTTGAACCGTTTCATTTTTAAATTCATTCAATAAAATCATTTTTTGGTGTATTTTGTAGTGTCTGGTTCTCTGTTACCCTCTGAGGGTGTTTATTCATGCATTCTGCACACACCTTTTTATATTTTAATGCCCATTTTTATCAGTCTATGCATATTAAACAGTGCTGCTGTTAGCGGCATGATCTACTGCTTGAAATAAACATAGGTAACACTTCATTCTGATCTTCTACTAACAGTAAGTAACTATACTGTATGCTAGTTAGCAGTCATTAGAGTATTAGTAGACTGCTTAATCAACACACTACAAACTAACTATCAGAGACTAATTCTACTAACCCTATCCCAGTGACTCTGAGACTTACAGACATGGAGCAGTGAATAAATGAGAATGAGTTGACATGTAGTTGCTTAGAGTTAGTAGAAGGTCTGACCTGATAGTGTAAAAATGTAACATTTTAAATAGAAGTTAAGAATATCGCTGCTACTATTATCTTTACAAAATTTCCTTATTTTCATTTAAAAAATAGTTGTTAAATCGAGTTTTATTACTGTTGTAAAATGAGAGAGGCATGAATTGAGTCCTCTGATTATACAGTATAGTGGAGGATGCTCAGTGAATAACGTGAGTGTGGAGCAGGAGGAGACTCACGTCCAGCAGGGATCGGGTGTCCGTCTTCACTGGACTCAGCTCAGCCTGGCTGGAGCTGTACGAGTCCAGCATGCTGTGGTAATAGCGCAGATCGGCTGTGATGTTCGTCAGACACTGCGTCTGTGAAAGGCACACACGTGTTAGACGGAGCCGATCATCTGAGCCGGATTCAGACAGATTTCAGACACACTCACCTCGCTGAACACCGAGCTCCTGGAGCAGGGCGCTTTCTGAAAGCACACACAAGGATCATTAACATACTGTACTGATAATCTGCAGGAGTCTTAGCATAGACTAACAATGAACAAAGCATGTCTATTTGAACGTTTACTACAGCACTTTAGAATACTGTTGCATCATTGATGAACAACTACACACCAACATTGACATATGCACATCTACATTCTAGTAACTGCTGTTACCTAACAAGAATGACTCTGATGAAGGATTTAGTACCAGCGCTCAGTAGAAACTGCTCGTTCGCTATTAGCTCATCCTGGTTTATTTCTGGTTACTAATGACATCTTCAACAGTGTAACTAGATTACTGCACAAAATACTCTCTCCAAAACGCTTTCTTTCTAAATTATATATAAACATCAACAAGTTAATAACGCAAGGATAACATAGGTAGTTTCTAAGTGTAGGTATCGGTAGGATTAGGAATGTAGAATAAAGATTTAATAGGTGCTTGATGACTACTAATAAATGACTAATATTCTAGTTATATACACACTACACACAACCATAAAACGTGTCAGCGAGGGTAGATTAAAAGCATGTATGATAAGGTTATTTAAATGTTGATGTTAGATCCAGTGCTGTATTGTGGTGAAGGTGTGAAAGGTTTGAACAGTAATGACTCAAGTGTTACTACATCCTTCTGAAGAAATCACTGAAGATCACGCTACACCCTCATAAAAACCTCAAAAGATCTTCCTTTTATAACTCTGATCCAGATCATTATAACTCCTTCTGAAGAACATGGTCATCCCTGAGTCATAACTAGTGGTTCACCACCACCTTCACTTTCACCACCTTCAGATGCTTTACCTTCTATGGATATAAAATCACTTGTAAACCTCTGACCCCAGTACACTCATTAATAAATACACCTGTTTATTGTTACAGTAGATCATGATAGTTAATGCATTAACTAGTGGGAGCTTTAAATACAAGCAGCAAACAGGTGTGTGTGAGGAGCTCAGGAGTGTGTGTGAGGGGGTCAGGAGTGTGTGTGAGGGGGTCAGGAGTGTGTGTGAGGAGGTGTGTGTGAGGGGGTCAGGA
>JAUCMU010000027.1:5411509-5423007 GCA_032275025.1 Enteromius treurensis | reverse complement strand
GGAGGTGTGTGTGAGGGGGTCAGGAGTGTATGTGAGGGGGTCAGGAGTGTGTGTGAGGGGGTCAGACTCACGTCATCAGAAGCGCTGGGCTGACACACAGACGCTGTGAGAGTGTGATCAATCATCTTAGCCTCCAGATCTGTGCAGTTAAAGCCAGAAAACAGATCCTCGTGTTCCATCTTCCCCTGCTGCGCTCGAACACACACACACACACACACACACACACACACACACACACGAGACAAGAGTAACACCATCAGAAACATTCACACAAAAATACAAGCGTCTATATTTGTATTAACATCATTTATATTAGAAATAAAAATATTTAAGTATTAATATTATAATTAATATAATTAATATTTAATATTAATGATATATTATAAACATAACACATTTTTCTGAAATACGTACATGAATGTGTACACACACATATATTACATAAACAATTATTATTATTATTCATTTATTTATTTTATTTTTTGGATGTAAATAATTGTTATTAATCATTAATCATTTGACAGCACTAATAGACCTAACAACAGAATCATCATCATCATCATCATCCAGCAGAAAAACAGAACATTCATCTGATGAATTCTGGATAATATAAATATTTCAGGTGATGATTGAAAAGTCCTTTTTTATGAAGATTCCGTTTTTTTCCAGTCACTGTGTAAATAACCGTGTAGTAAAGCTGACGTGTCTCAGACCACAGCACGTGACATATATTCTTCTTTTGATGCTCATAGATTAGGAGCTTCCGAACAGACTATGAACACATACAAAATAAAGGACACTTTAAAGTATCCCACTCGACAAAATAAAAGTGTTTTCATTTATTTTTGTAAATACTACCAGTATATTCTTTGTCCGTTTTCTTTCATCGGGTAACACTTTAGATTAGAGACACTTAGGTCACGTAGAGTAAGGCATTAACCCTAAAATACACTTTTACCTTCAATTCCATCAAAAATATTTCAGAAGCATTCACAATCTATTCTGCCTTGGTCTCAGTCTGAGAAAATACATTCCCATGTGTTACATCCGAAGAATAAAACAACAGGCCATTCAGAGAGAAAAGTCATGTATTTTCTTGCCCCTGAGACACATGCTGAAATATATCTTCATACAGAAAAACATGTTTCAAACGACAGCCTTTAAAATACACACTAAATATATGCTGTCAACTGAAATTGAAACATACTTTGTTCCAGCCTTCATACACCAAATATACATACATATATATTATACTCACACTTTGTACCATATGTTAGGAGTGTGCGGCTGTACCTTCTGCATGATGTGTGTGAGTCTGGAGAGCAGAGACCTGGCGGCGGTTCTGCATTCACACTGAAGTGTGTTCTGAGGGACCGGAGAGCCCAGAGCCAGAGCCACAAATACACCGAACAAGGCACCTGTCAAACAGTCCAGATGTGATTGATCAGCTCCATCAGTGTGTGTGAATGTGATAAGTGGGTTACTCACAGGTCTTCATGATGAGTGTCGTAGCTCAGACTCACGGCGCACGCGTGTGTGTGTGTGTTTGATGCAGTACGAGTTTGATGGACTTTATACTGCTGATGGGGGAATCCCTCACACCCTCAATCACTGTAAAACCTCGACACACTACAGTGAAACCGTGGAATAAACACTCTGATGTGTGTATGTGCTCATCACAGTGACCTCAACAAACAGCTCTTTTCACTTCATTCAAACACGGCCACCAATCACAACACTTTCCATGAATAACTGGAAACGCTCCCACTGCAATACCAGCATCCATCCACACACACACATCTCCTCATAGTTCCAGTCAATAGTACAATTATCTGACTAATATTAAATATATTGTACTCGCAGATTTTCAGTGTGTACCAACCGTGGTTTACGGTCTCAAATAGAACATGATACATAAATTCATCTTGATCTGTAGGAGTTGATAAATTTCCAACATGAAACATGATTCATTTTCAAAAATGAGTAGAAAGAAACAGCACTTTGGAAATGACTTCATGCCATTTCTGGAAATGATTGTCGATGAAACACAATGAAATTTGAAGAGAAAACATGTAAAGAGCAGCCTTTTGTGTGCCGTTTTCAAAAACAAGAAGCAAAACCACAGAAGCTTGTTTTGACTCTTTTCTCAAAATCCGGAGTTTATTTCTTCTCACGTTGTACTTTTCTACTCCGAATTGTGAGAAAAAGTCCTATTTGTGGAATACAAGTCACCTGTACCTGTGGTTACCGCGGTAGAAGTGTTTGATTGGTGTTTCCTCCGCAACAGAGCGCCACGGGCTATGAAACAAAGTTTTATTTTTCCGTATTTTATACACATCTGTACATAAGCATCTCCCTCAAATAAAGAATCTGAATACAATAGAATGAAAATGATATGAACACACTTATTCGGATGACTCGTGTCAGAATCAACATTCACAAAATGTTGAAGACTAATCGGAGTGAAGGTTACCAAAAGCTATAAGTCGACTACAAGGCAGGCATGTGTCCTCTGAGGCGTCTCCAATACTGTCCCAACATTCTGCTCTTCCTCTCGCCGGTGTGTGTTCTGACGCTTCTCGGCCTGCGTTCGGTGTGAGGACGTGAGCGGTCAGCAGTTATCAACCACAGAAGCAAAGGAAAGGTGTCTGTCTATACTGATGAGTGGAGGTGTGCGCGGCTTCACTTGGACAGCGTCTTCTCGGCCAGGTGTTTCTGCTGGCTCTGAGCGTGCCTGAGGAACACACGAACACACACGTCACTTACAGATCGTGACACGTAGTCTGAACCGAATGTTCTGAACCGAACCCTAACCATTCAGAAGTATTACTCAGAACTTGAATCTTCTAGAATTACCCTGTAACAAGAACTCCTTAAAATAAAGTGTAACCAGACTCACACAAAGTGTCATGACTGCCATGGACTTATATAAACTGATAATATATGTCTGTGTGTGTGTGTGTGTGTGTGTGTGTATATATATAAGTACTTCCTTCAGTGAGGAATTGAGTAGGTATTGGTAGGGTTAGGGATGTAGAATAAGGCATTAATATGTGCTTAACTACTACTAATAAATGGCTAATAAGCAACTAGTTAAGAGAACCAAAAAAAGTTATACTATATATATCCATTTTTAAGGATGAATTCTTTCTGTTAACTAGTTTATTAGCACATATTAGTGCATATTTTAGGTCTCCTAGCCTTTCACCTTAACAACTACCTCGCTGACGTTTAATGAACAGCAAAGTAGGAGGCATATTAAGATAGCAGTGAGAGCTGATTGAATGACTGAAAACACCGACTACACTTAAACCAGAAGCAGACCATGTTGTGTGACATGTTATCGTTCTGCTCCCAGCTCCGCTGTACAGTACTTCAGGGTTTCTTCTCCAGGGGGTCGTGTGCTCAAACGTTTGGTGTGCTGTTGTGTTTTTCAGCGTGTGGTCACCTGGTCAGGTCCTCGATGTCCACCAGCATGGCGTCCTGCTCCATGTGAAGCTCGTCCCTCATCAGCAGCAGCTGCACCAGCTCCTCGTTCAGACCTGAGCACACAGACATCCGTGAGCTCACACACACACGCTCCGGAGCGCGGAGTAAGAGACGGAGGTGTTTACCTTCAATCTGTGAGTGGAGGTCATTGACGATGACCTGCAGCTGACCGAGGCTCATGTCTCTGAGATCCGCCGGCTTCAGACTCCTCTTCATCAGACACTCGCTGATATGTGGCATGTGAGGAAGCTGCACACACACACGAGTCTAAAGCATCAGATCAGTAAAGCGTTTTCCTGACACACAGTCAAACAGAAAGCATTGCTGTATTTCTAGTGCTGTCTAGCTCAGGTGTATCTCAGTACTGCTTTATTTACACACTTCAGACATGCTAAATATAGGTCTCTAAACTCTCGTTGGTTTGCAACTCCATGTCTATAAGTCCCAGAGTAACTGTCAGGGTGGGTTTAGGGTTAGAGGAGATGTGAAGCAGACAGTCTACTAATACTCTAATGACTGCTGTCGTTACTTACTCTTAGTAGGATGTCTAAAGCGGAAGATTGGAATAAAGTGATACAGAGAGTTGTTTTTTTTGAGTTCAGAGCGAGGGATTGAGTTTTGTTCGAAGCACAAGTAACTGATTCTCAGAAAGCGCTCATGAAGTGTTAGACTGAGTAAAAGTAATGCAGTAAACAGTTCTGAGAAAGAAAACGACAATGGTCTGCCTTCAGTGAGAATGAGCCGTGAGTCTAACCGATTGAATTATGTTAGCAGGATGATGATAACACGATGCTGTGATGATGATGATGCTTTTATACATCGCTCAGCTTTTTCTTGGACACACACACCTCACAAGTACATCACGCTTCCATCGGTTCAATCTGCATCATAAATGAGCTCTTCCAGAGAACTCTGGGTTATTATTATCTCTAACTACGGGGCTATGATCGTGAAGTCTTAAGGAGTAATGAAGAAAAAGAGGCATGATCAGGGTATCTCTTCACAGAAACTCAAGCAGGTTTTTCTCATTACAAATAGCAGTATCACACATGGTAATTCTTCAGGTAAACCACCCATCTGAAGTTCCCATGAGGACGCGCTTCGTTCTGACACGCAGCGGTTTTACTTTCACATTCGTTCACTCGCTCTGCGTGGTTCTATTCAGAGGTTTTTCCCCATTTTGGACGGCGTAAGACAATACTGAGCTGGGTTGATACACCAGTAACGCTTGTGTCTACCTGTAATCCCGCTCTGAACTCATCTACAGCAACACACACTCACTACTTCACATCATCCAAGACAAATCACGTCTGCTTTTCAGCTTTGAGACACTCACAATGATGTCCGATACAGGACACAGGCTGTTAGGGTTAGGTTATTACAAATATAATAATCCTATATTCACTCTCATATGCAGGAAACTGGAAGACGAGCGTGATTAATATTCAGTAATATCATATCAGCTATTACATGATCTCGCAAGACCAAAACCAGACTTGATCTGATCTGAATAAGAACACTATTGCTTTCTGTAGTGAAAGTGAATATGTTTCGGAATTAATGCATTTTGCAATGCTGATATTTTCCTGGAGGTTTCTAGAATTTCTTTTTCTTTTTTACATGATATGTGTGTGCTGTGTGTATGTAGTGTGTAAACAGTATACTATGGAAGTGCTGTTTTTTCACACAATTGCCAAGTTTACATTTTCTCAGAATTATGACATATAAACTCACAAAATCGAGTTATGAAGTAACTTTTTCCCTGAAAATCAAACTTTAGAACTCTTAAATGTGAATTTATGTCGTCACAATTCTGAGAAAAAAAAAACTTTTTTCTTTTTACATTTTTTAATCAGTGGTGGAGATTTCAAAGATTTGGTGTCAGTAAGATATCTAATGGTGTTTAAAGATGTTTCTGCGTTTATTCGATTAAAAATCCAGAAAAAACTGTAATATTGTGAAATATTATTTCAATTTAAAACAAGTGTTGTCTGTGTGAATATATTTTAAAATGTAATTTATTCCGGAGATACAAAGCATCATTACTCCAGTCTTCAGTGTCACACGATCCTTTCAGAAATCATAATAATATGCTGATGTGTTATTATCAGTGTTGGAAACAGTTGAGCAGCGTCATAGTTTGTTTTGATCATTAAAATATTAAAAAGAGAAGCATTTATTAAAAATGGCTAATAATGTTCAGAACAAGTGTTACAGTAGTTTACTGTAGTTTACACTACTGTTCAAAAGATTGGGATCAGGACATTTTTATTCTTTCTTCTTTGAAAGAAAGGAATACTTTTATTAACCAAGGATCTATTAAATGAACAAAAACGTCATAGATTTACATTTTAGAAATGTTTCATATTTGGTAAAAAATGATGTTGTTTTTTTACTTGTTATTCACAAAAAAAATGTGTCTGCACAACTGTTTCCAACACTGACAATTCTTGTAATAAACCAGCATATTAGAAGGATTTCTGACACTGAAGACTGGAGTAATGATGCTTTGTATCTCAGGAATAAATTACTATATATTAAAATATATTCACACACAAAACAATTATTAGGAAATTATTTATTCTAATAATTAATCTAATTATTTAATCTAATAAATGCAGCTTTGATGAAAAAAACATGTGACAGTGAGTGAAAGTTTGATAAAAATGTGTTTAAATGAGAGTTGCGTTGTCGTTGCATCAGCAGTGCATTCACATCTACAAGAGCTGGACACTTCAGCCGTGGAGGATTTCTCCTGCTTGAGATGAGAGGAGATGATCTCAGGGTGGCCTGTCCCGAGAAACACCACGAGCCGTGTGTCTGAAGGAGCCGGGACAGCAGAGGTCAGTTTTGATCTCATGTGCAGCAGAGCTCTGAGAGTTTCTCTGTGGGCGGTGTTTTACGTGTGGAAGAATTACCCTGACGTGAGCCCTGCTCATCCCTCCAGCGCTTCTTGAGACGTGTGCGCGTGTGTGTGTGTCACAGTTTCAGCTCCGCGGCGAAGCGGAGGCGTTCTCAGTGCGTCTTTCCTTCTCCTGAAACTGCTCATGTCACCATTACTGTTGTGATTGTGTTTCTATATATAACTGACCAACACACGTCATATCTGTGTAAAGACAATTATATCCACACACCTCTGTCTGATATATATTATTATTGTTAGTTCCAAACGTACAATTTAGCATATCTTTAATATCATATTTTTATTTTTTACACTTTAAAATGATATTTTAGTTCTGTGACGTGCAGCTACATTTTTTTCAGTGTAACACGATCCTTCAGAAATCACTGTAATCTTGTCATTTGTATCTAATTTACAATTGATTTGGATGTAAATTGTCATTTTATATCAATGTTGGAAACAGTTATTGCTGCTTAGTATTTTATGGGAATGCTTTTTCAGTATTTTATGATAATTAAAAGTGTAATAGAAATTTGGTGTTACAATATACACTTCTATTCAAAACGGTGAAGAAATGACGACTTATAAGGATAAAAAGCGACAGTAGAGAATTGCATTATTAGAAAATATAACAATTTTAAACTAAATTATTATTCAAGAAAAAACGATCATAGGCTCCACATAAATACGAAGCAGCACAACTGTTTAAACACTGATGAAAAATCAGCATATTAGTATGATTTCTGGAGACTGGAGAAAACTCCAAAAAAAGACACCAATTTTATAAATTTCACAATATTACTGTTTCTTTCCAAGCCATGGCTAGGCCCCGGTGTTTCCTGTCATCTGTACTGAACCTCAGAATGAGAAGGAAGTCAAGTTATTTTGATCTTAATTCAAGTGTAACAGATTTCAAAGGTCCCTGCCTGCTTCACAGGTTTCAGTATTATTAACAAAATTACAAATTTAGAGAAGTAATCAAACGTAATCTGTTACTTTAATAAAGTCATTGAAATAGTCAGAGTGTAAACAGGGTAACTTCCCATCACTGTCTGACAGAAGTCAGCACACGTACCAGGTCGGCCACGGGAGACTTCTTCCGGTTCTGTTTCTCCACCTCCACCTGCATCTTGGCCATGGGTTTGGCCATCGCTAGGGCCAGCTTGGCCTCGGCCTGCAGCTTCTTCTGCCGGCTCAAGAAGTCCATGTCCTCCAGAGACTCCGAGTCGTCCTCCGTGGTGTCTCTATCGGAGTAGGATGAGCTCTGTTTGCTCTGAGCACAGAAGACAAATATTAGAACAGTGTGATGACTCCAGCCCTGATGATCCTGTTCTCCTGAATGACCTGAGACCATCCCTGCGTTCTTTTGATAAGACTTACATCTTCTGACACTGTGACATCTTTGACATGATCAGCCTCGTTTACATCCGGGGGAAAGCATGCGCACGTACGAAATCTGTGGTAGTTTACATCTAGAGGAAAGCGTGCGCATGCATGTGATACTCTGTAAAACGGCAGAAGACATAACTCAGGGGAGTTTTTACTGTGTTTCTGGGTCTGGGATCATGTCAGTTGGGTTGCTGTCTATGGAGGATCGGATCGCTCTCTGATATCATCAGAAATATCTTCATCTGTGTTCTGAAGATGAACGACGGTCTTACGACAGAATTATCATTTTTGGGTGTATTTGCCCTTTTGATATTATCATTTACAATATTTTTGAGCTGTTTGCACACATGAGTTCCCACTTCCTCTTAATAAGACTATATGATGTTTGGCGTGCTGTCCAGGGGGCGGACTCCGAACTCTAGTAATGAGGGAAGAGCTCGGCGTGCCCCCCGGAGGAAGGTGTGGATCGATGGCGGGGTAGGGGAGGTGGAGGGATGCGTGACAAGATAAGGAAGGGCAGGAAACGGGCTTATTTAAAGCAGAGATGCTTAGACCTGATTGGGCGAAACGTAAATAGGCCGACTGCAGATATGCGGAGCCAGCCGTGGCTAATTATTCCTGTGTGCTTCTCCCGAAATCAGTTCATCAACATCACTAGTGATATTCTGAACGCAGCGTTTTTTGAGCATTTTTTAGTTTAGTGTGTGCAATTCTTGGATTTGTGTGTAAAGTGTTACATATTCATTCCTTTTACTTATTATCATTATAAGCACACATCAGGGAACATCTTACAATTTGTTCAGCTGCTTACACATATTTTAAACACTTTGCCCCTTTTTTTTCACACTTCACACACAGATCCAAGAACCGCACACACAAAATGCAAAATCTCTTACAGAATTAAGCACTTGTTTAAAATATTACAAACATATCTCAAAAGCAGACATTTGCAATCATTTTAAAGGGGTCATGTGATGCTGTTAGTGCAGAGCTAAGATCCCTGAAGTTACAAAGATCTACATCACAGAGTGGGTTTATTTGCACACACCACCCAAATGACTATAAACTATGACTACAGACTAGAAAGAGAGGCAAGAACAGTCTGCTGCTGACGACTCACAACCTTTAAGATAGTGAGCTTTTCTTATTAAAATAAGCTGCTACTCACTATTCAAACAGGAGTTTTGAGCAGTGTTTGTAGTTTGTCGTTTCTTCGATCAGGAATGCAGTTATATTTACGAGGCGCGATGCAACACAACGTGTAAAAATAATCAGTAATTATGTGTCCACTGGATGCAATAAAGTCTCGATTAGTTTTGGTGTCAGCGCAGGGACGCAGCATCACGTTAGGATAAGTGGCGTAACATTTCTGCCACATGCTTGCGATATTCAGCCAATCACAGTGCACTGGATAGCTGGCCAATCAGAGCACACCTCACTTTTTTTTAGAACAGTGAATCGACCTGAATCGACCCCTTCAGGAGAAAGTGTATGGAAAATAATGTGTTTTTTGCACCTTAAATCACATAAACACATTGCATTGCAAAAATGTACGGATTGTCATCTTCATGTTTTTCTTTTTTCAGTCATAAACAGGAAAACTTTTCAGGATTTCCCTCCACATAATGGACTTCTATAGTGCGCCATAGTTTAAACTTCAGAAATGCAGTTTAAATGCAGCTACTGTATTAAGGGACCTAAGCAAACTGATCAGTTCAGTTCTAACCTCAAATGCTCATCTTGTCTGGTTCTGCATGAACTCTTGTTTTCCCAGTTCTCCTTTAACTTCAAAATTGTCCTAGAGTACATCACTGTGTTTCATCTTCTTTGCATGTTTACTTTGTAAGTACTTTTGCAGCGATGTAGGATGATTACATTTAAGTTCATCATCTGTAAATGTTTGTTCGGGAAGTGAACTACTCCTTTAATGATTCCTACGCATTAGGAACATATCGGCCAATGCTGAGTATGTACATTCAAAGCCATTATTGCCCAATATCGGTCCCCTAATATCGTGCATATAATGGGACAGATATCAGACAATAATGGCTTTTAAATGTGCAATCTCAGCCTCTGCCGATATGTCTTGCCAAAAAGAGGAATACATTAACTTGCGTGCTCTCGATTTCAGTAACTGGATGCAGCTCAGGACCAAATTATGATTGATTTCTGTTCTGACAGACATCCTATCTCTTGAAGGTGTCCTTGAGGTTATTTTCAACATTCAAACTGTAATTTGGCATATACCTGAGTGAAACAACACCAAATTAAATAAATAAATACATTTTAAGCTTACAAAGTTTTATGCAATAAAAATAAACAAATAAATACTAGGAGTTATTATAGTTCAATTACAGATTAGTTACGTTATTTGAACAAAGTTCAAAACTGAATTCAGCTTCACTTCTCTCAATTAGGCTGTAAATGACATACTAGATAACATTAATTATACTAAAATGTGAATTTATAATTACAGCATTGACAAGATCAACCAAACCCATTACATCTGAAGCACTGTAGATACTCATGCTATGAGCCGGGTGAAAACCAAAAGATATGATAAATAAAGCATGAACAGTTTCTTTTGAGTGTAAAATTGGAGAAATTCACATTATCCGTTCACCCTCAGTTACGGTTACAGCCTTGAAATGAGCAGAGACATCGAAAGGCAGATCAAGACTCTAACGAGCAATCACAAAGCAAAGGTACTGAGTTCTTCATTCACTTCCAGCTACTTGATTTGAGGATTTGAGTATTGAAAGAGACGCACTGTCCTTTGTCCCTGTACTCAGGTGAAGGACATGGTGGCCGCTCACGCGCTCGAATGTGCAGAAATGATCAAATGGCACTCGGCTGAAGAGCAGACTGTGAGAGAGCAGCATGTGATTCAGCAGTGCGAGACGCTCCGGAAACTCCTGCTGATGGAGCAGCAGCAGCAAACACAGCAGCTCTCGCTCCTCCATGACAGGTGAGAGAACAAACCACTGAACCGCTGTACTTGGACTCAATTTAGTTGAAAGCTAGTAGAGCGTCTTAGAAGGTTTGCAGCCGAGTGTGTTCCTCTTTTCATCGCTGGCCTCAGGACAGTGACCTGTAGTGCTGAGAACTTGTACATCTCTCCTTGTCTGTAACACTTTGTACTTTAATAAATCCGGTGGTTCCTGCTGTGTTGGAGGATTTTGTGCCATGCGGCTATGTAACACATGCCTAACATGACTACAAGTATTCAAAAAAATAATTAAAATGAAAATTAAATTAAATTAAAAAATTAAAAATTTAATTAAATTAAATTAAAAAATAAAATAAAATAATTTAAAATTAAAATTAAATTAAATAAATAAATAATTTTTTTTTATATTTTTGTGCCTTTTTTCATAGCGGCTGAAATAATTAAACTTATCATTTTGACGGTGGTTCATAATCCAAAAAGGTTTATAAAAACACAAGCAAGTAAAATTAATGGATTAAATTCCAGTTTTAAATCCCATTACAGATAAACCTGCGCAAGATTTTTTTTTTTTTTTTTGGCGTTTTTGCCTTTAATTATTACAGGACAGATCAATTTGGCAGGAAGTGAATTGGGAGAGAGAGGGGGGATGGGATCGGGAAAGGCCTGCGAGCAAGGACTTTCGACGCCTGTCGTCAAGTCAAGTCAAGTCACTTTTATTTCTATAGCGCTTTTAACAATACAGATTGTAGCAAAGCACTGAACATTATC
>JAUCMU010000027.1:5372399-5398300 GCA_032275025.1 Enteromius treurensis | reverse complement strand
GAGCTTGTGACTCCCATTTCTTCGCGTGTAGATCTGTTTTCCTCTCGTGTAAGTTATGTGATTTACCGCGCGCGCCAGCATCATCTTGCCAACGTGTGTGTGTGTTTACATTGTCGGTGTGCAAATTACCTAAATTTATTCACTTATCGTCACTCCCCCTTTAATGCAGTCTCCGCCTTGTCTCCACATTCTACCCCACCCCTTACCCCAGTGAACCACGCCAACTTTTCAGAAAGTTTTTCAAACCAGAGGTGTGAAGAAGCACTTCTGAAACAGGGGGGTGTTGTGACCCTTTAAGGGAAAAGTCATAGTTAATAGTTAACAAGTGTAACCAATTGATTATTTTAGTTTTTTTCACATAATATATTTTTTCCTTTTCTACTTTTTAAGAATGTTTTACAGTAAATGTACACTTTCACATCGTTGTAAAAGCTGCCGAAACAGATGCGATCAGTAGATGCGATTCCAACTTAAATAGAATGAATAGTTTTCGTTTATATTACTGTGATGTAATTATTAGCTAAATGTTATTATTAGGGCTGTCAACTTTATTCATTACAAATCCTTCAAACAATAAAGTCATTTAGAAAGCTTTAAGTCCAATGATCCAGGAAACACATGTATTCAAACAACCAGCCTCAAACTCCTGTGGAGAAAGAGACGGCAGAGACAGTGTGGGTTCTCTATCATGTTCTGGGAGTGTTTCTGCACTGTACAGAGCCGGGAAGGGCACTTGTAATTTGTTACTGATTCCAGATTACATGATGGCAAGTGTAGCTGGTAAAGTAGGCTGGTTACTGGTTACTTTCAGATTTCTTTTGTTTTTAACATTCAATCAACAGAAGAGTTCAAGTTATGTAAAGTTATGTTTAAAAGTATGTTGATTTCTGCACTCCTTCAGTACACGCTCATCTTCAGTGAGGAGAGATGGAAGAGATCAGTCTCTGCTGAGACACTATTGAGCTTCCGCTCGTCTCTGTTGATGGATCCACTGTTTCTCCTCTTTCTCTTGAAAATATAGACTCCACATGGGCTTCAGGTCAGGCATGTTGGCTGGTCCACTTGGAAGTGGTCTCGTCTCTGTGGGCAGGTGCTAAAGTCCTGCTGGAAAAGGAAACCAGCATCTCCATAAAGGTTTTTAGCAGATGGAGGTCTCCTGGTAGGTGTCTGTACTGACTTTGGACTTGATGAAACACAATGGACAAACACCAGCAGCCGCCACGGACCCCAGATCGTCTCTGGCTTCAGAAATCTCACACTGGATTTCAAGCAGCTTGGGTTCTGTTCCTCTCCAGTATTCCTCCAGAATTTACAGATGAAGTGCAAAATGTACTTTTAAGGACTGAGCGGGAGACTCCTGCTGCTCTGACTCCAGCTTCAGGTCAGTCCTCATGAAGCTCTCCCAGGTGTTTGAACGGGATATGCTTCTCAAGCTTGTGGTCATCCCTGTTGCTTGAAGAACCTTTCCTGCCCGATACCTTCCTTGCAGTCAACTTTGCATCTAATATGGTTTGATACAGCACTCCTTCACTAATGACCTCTTTCTGGAGGTGGTCAGTGATTCTCTTCTGGACCATTTCCAAGTCAGCCGTTTTCTCTGCTATTGTGACTTCATAGAACAAGAGAGACCAGGACTTTATATGCTAGGGAAGGTCATTGAAGGAAAGTGAAAATGAGCTGTAAGCTCTCATCATCAAAATGAAAACTGACATTACTTTTGCCCGTATATGACACACATTTCTATAGAGTTGATGAATCAGGCGTGGAGTGGTGCAGGATAACAGGAGGGAGTTTAATCTGTCTGTGCCATCTGGCCCTCAGTTCACATAAACCAGATTAACTCTCTCCTTCATATCACACACTCAGTCTCACAATAACCTGACTCTACCTAGTGTCTAGTTACTGTCTATCGCTGTCTCGTCTATGGGTTTAGTACTGATTCTTCTCAATCAATCAATAAATGAAGCAATGACACAAACAGTATGGGGTGACCTCTCTAAACTATGAGCTTGACCCCAGACTCAGGGTCACCTGCAGTGTCTCAGAGGGGAAGCTGGCCAGTCAGGTGGAGCAGCGATGACATCATATCCTGTTTCCAGGCTGCACTACCGCTCATCTGTTCTCTGGCCATTAAATGATTGTCAAATAGAGGACGGAGGATAATCGGCTCCTCACTCTCTCTGGATTATGTGCTGTTGGGTGTGTGTGTGTGTGTGTGTGTGTGTGTGTGTGTGTGTGTGTGAAATCAGAGGATGACATCACAGCCGTCACACTCGCTTTCTGTAACGGATGCTCATCAGATATCAGACATTCATGCTCCTCGAAACGTCTGAGGAAGCATGACACTTGCTGAAATGTGTGTGTGTGTCTCCTGTGATACAGGATCTGGAAGAGCTCCAGAATGTGTGTGTGTGTGTGTTCATTATATAAAGGCACCACAATGAGCTGTGAACGGTTACAGTGGTCTAAATATAGATATGAGCAGCAGATATGATTAAAAGGAATAGTTCAACCTGCTTGTTTGTGAGAAACAAATCCAGCATTACGACGTTTTTAAATAAAAGTAACACTTCCTCCAGTCAACACCCATCACTGAGAGACATTTCTCCAGATCTGATGTTAACTCTTCCTCGAGAAGATCTGTAGTAAATGTTTGCTGTGAATCACCATCAGCTTATTTCACACCATGAGTTGATATCTGGATTATGTTGACTAAAACATGTTTGTACACTACAAATACAAAGTGATGAATGGCTACTCTGGAGTGAAACGCTCGTGACTCGTGATCAGATCTCTAGTGATGGCTGTGTCTCCCTCTTTCTCTGGGATGTGAAGGTTTAGTGTTCCTCTCTGTGATCCGCAGGGAAGAGCTGCTTTTCACAAATGTTTGACTCCACTCACAGTATGGAGCTTGTTTTATGACAAAACGATTTGAATTTAATTATTGACAAGAGTTATCTAACAAAACTGAATATTATATGGGTTTTAAAATAGTTTTGAATCCGATTTAGTAATATAGAGTACATATAATAAAATATATAACATTTGAAATTTAACACAAATGATTTTTTAAGGCAGAGTTTTATAGAAATGTATTTTCAAACAATGTTCTGAATTCTGAGACTGCAAATACTCAGTTTTAAAAAATACACGATTTCAAGAGGAAGAAGAAATTCAGATTTCTAAAATTCAAACTCAGCAATTCAAAAAACTAGGTGAGAGTTCACGAGCTCCGAAAAGTCAAACAGAGCTTTTTTTAGCCAATCGCACAGCTGCAGTAGTTTTCTGGTGTTACGCACAGGAACCTGAAGACCCCTACCTCGACCCGCCAAAATAAAAGTTCTGTTTAATTTGAAGAAACTGTGACAAAATATATATTTCTGCTCATTGAATTTTTATCTCTGGTTTGCAAACAAACAAAAAGAATTGTTCATTTTCATTTGATTACATTTAACAAGCTAAATAAACTGTTGAGATCTTGCTCATTCAATTGATTACAATTATGTTTAATAGTACATTTATGTTCAGTCATAAATTCCAGAATCTATAAATATTAAAACAGACAACACAGCAAATAAATAATAAAAAAGACAATTCTCAGGGTGCTGCTGTTGCTAAAATCTGAATGCATAAATAAAATGTTAAAATGAATTTTATTGATTGGACATTCATTTTTATTATTTTTTTGAATCAATTTTTTTATTTTTATATTTTTATTTTAACTTTAAAGTTCATAATTTTGTGTTTTTGGTTTTAGTTGTTATAGTTGGTGTTATGTTTTATATATAAAGAAAATAAAAATCTATTTTTGATTAAACGATAAATGTTGCCGTAGAAAATTAGCTGGAAAGATTATTTTGAATTATTTTAAATTAAGCTTTGAAAAACTTCTGACAGGTTTTGTGGTCCAGGGTCAGATTTGAGCTGTCGTGACTCCAGTGCTTCAATCTGTTCTGCTCAAGCTGCAAGTTTTACTATGAAATTGTTCATATATCCTCCTAGCATTTGAAATAGTTTTTTTATTTGTTGCATGTGAATGTTATTGAATTGATTGGCTACGTTTTGGCGTTACTGGGCATGCGCACATAAATGCAGCGTCACACTGTACAGCAAAAATTAGTATTTCATCACTGTAAAGGGTACGTTTAGGGCTGGGGTACGTGCAGACGTTAATAAAACACAAGTAGAAAATTAAATTAGAAACACCTAACTTTTCAGAACAGCAAGTGTACCGGAGGTCGTGTGACAAGAACCAACCAATCAGCTTCCTCCTTTCCTGTAACAACACAGAACGCTCAGAGAAGGAGAAACAGCTCATCATAGCTGTGCAAGGATAGCCATTTTAAAATATTAATTTAGTAGCAGAGCTACTGCAAGGGATTTTTGGTGCTGGAAATCCATTTATCCTTTGCTGAAGCGTCCACGTCTTCATGGAGGGCGCGGGTCATGGTTGCTTAGCAACGGCAGACGCCACAGGAGCCCAAGCACAGAGCGCAGGTTAGTACAGAACTAGTTGCTTTGCAAAGATACAGAAAGTGTGGTTTAGATTTGAAGAAGAAACGACGAGAATATGTGGCGAGTCCAATGACCAGGTCCGAGTGCAAACACCAACGAGTCCGAGACCAGACTCGAGTACTACACCCCTGGTAGATTACAGTAAATATTGGAGAGCAGTCATCATCACTGCTCTACGTGACTGAAGGCTTTATAACTGCAGTGTGGACACGGCCAGCTTGAGTTTCATGCTGGAAAAACTTTATTTTTAGATACCAAACCAGGCCAGCACACACACACACACACAACACTTAAACACGTGTGTTTCCTTCCACCGTCACACACCCTACATAATCACATAAATACATGATTCTGTGTCTGTGTCCTGTAATTCAGTCTCACTCAAACCTGCAATTCATAACTCCACCATCCAGTCAGCACACACACACACACACACAGGCTCAATGTGTGGCCGCGGGTCATGCGTTTCCACAGCAAACACATGCAGGCTCGCCCTGATGACATCACCAGTGTGTGTGTGTGTGTGTTAGAAGGAAAATAGCAAACCAAACATGAAACGTCACACAAAAGAAACAAGAATAGTTGAGAATTTTGTGTGGAAATTGTCATGAAAATATTGTTAAAATGCAAAACAACAAAAGTGAGTCATGGTTCTTATGATTTTGGAGTGAAAGACTGAGTGAATGTTAAACACACTAAACGCTGTATGTGTGTGATTCTGAACAGAACACACTGACTGAGGAACGAGAGCAGACATGTCTGATAAACCTCTCATCATTCACGTTAACACACACACACACACCACAGAAACACTGACCGGTAATGAAGCCATTAGCTCTTAAACTCAAAGCCATGTGATGAGTTACCTGTGTGGAGCCCAGCGCTCTTCTCACACTCGCACTCATTCAGTCCAGCGGCCCACAGACGACGCTCACAGCAGATCACACACACACGCGCGCGCAGACGAGATGAGTGTGTGTGTGTGTGTGTGTGTGTGTGTGTGTGAGAGGGCATGTCCAGACACACACTCAAGATTAAACTGTTCGACACATAAAAGAAGATACTCTGAAGACAGCTGCTAACCAAACAGCAGCTGGCGATCATTGACCTCCTTTGTGTGAAAAGACGAATACAGTGGAAGTCAACAGAGACCACCAGAAGAAAGAAACTTGAACAGGTTTGGAAAGATCTTCTCTGTTTCATGTTTTGAAGAAGAGGTTGAACAGTCACTGTAGTAAAAACATTCAGTCAAATCGAGTTCACAGTTTTTCACAAACTGATGCAAGAAAGACTGACACTGAATCATTGACTCTATGATCGGTGCTTGCTGCTTCCCTCCTTCATCTCCTCGTGTCTTCTGTCTCTGATCGATAGTCTGAAGTGTTTGATCCGGTTAAAGCTCTGGTAGTGTAATTGTAGAAACTCTTCTGCTGTCAGATCTGGACTGATTTTGATGAAGTAAGCGTCATAATAACTTTGGTCACGTCTCCAGATGAACTCTTTCTGGATCTTTTGAGGAGCTTCACTTCCACTGTTCCTCAGCGGAGCAACGATCTTCAAAACACCTCACATCTTCTGAGGAGCCTTTATTCCTACCTAGTCTCATTAAAACAAACCTACCTGGGTGCACTTTTTAGTGAGTCACAAAAATACGTACCACTACCTACATATCACTGCAGTTTCCAAAAGAATTGAACACTAGAGGCAGTAAACCCACCTTTTTACGTGAATGTACAGAGAATTACTTGAAGAATATCATGTTATGACTTAAATATCCTGGGAGGTTTGAAAACTGCTGCTTTTGAAGGTTATCACCACACATATCCATCTTCATAGACGGTAGGTTTGTTTGGTAGCTCACGGAGTACAGAGATGATCAGTCTGGATGATCTGCTGTGTTTGTTTAGACCTGACGGGGTCAGGAACAGGATCTGTCTGCAGATCAAAATCTCCCTCTGGGCAGCTCCAGAGATGTCATCAACTGGGGAAAACAATTTCAGGCTTTGGGTTGGACGGTGGTCAAGCATGAGATCGGGACTCACTGCAGGGTTTCTCCAAACATCCATAAACCCCAAAACATTGTCCAGAGGCCGTATGATTTCCACCATGTTCAGAAACATATGAATCCAGCCATTACAATGGCATTTACAGTATGAGGGACACTGCTAATTCAAATGTAGATGAATACATGATCAAACTAGTGTAAAACTGTGAGGAAGAACGCCGTTCTGTGATACACACTCACATAATAATAACAGAATTACCACTATTACTGTATTTTAAAGGAACATCGCAATTTTTCCTATAATTTCAAATATAAACAGAAACATCTTTGGTACATTTTCATTGGATTTCATGTTTGAGGTTTAATTAAAACGTTTCATGCCTTTATTTAATTACCAAAAATAAATGTTGAGTTCTTAAATAAAAAATAAAACAACCTATACTATCTAAAAAATGGCTACGATTAGGAAAGAAATGACATTTTAGTTGTTAAACGTGTCTTTTGATTGATTTGAATTGTGATGATTTATTTGACTGTAATTAAACATTAAAACAGAAAAGAAATAAAGAATCAAGAAAAAATAACAGAACCCTAGGTGTCTCCAAAAGTATTAGAAACTAGGGCTGATCATTTTTTTTTTTTTCATCAAACATTTGCATAAGCGCATAAAAGGGATTATTTCATCTTAACCGTGAAAATATTTCTCAGTTTTTTTTTTATGTGATTTTGCTGGCCGCGTCTTCTCGTGTTCCCATCTGTGTGCGGTGTAATAAAAGCAGAAGTGGGGCGTTTGACCACAGAAGCAGGTGTTTTACTCTGAATCACCACAGTCTCTCTGACCTCTCGCTGAACCTGGACACTTCAGTCACTTCAGTCGCCGATCCAAACATGACAACTGGCCGGGACTAAACCTGCACTGAACTGAGCTCGACAGAGCTTTCAGTCATCACCTCCGCATACAGTGACCGCTCCAGGATCAAGATTTTATTGAGGGGCACAGTGTCATTCTGGTGTATTATAGTTCATCAGAGCACCATGATATTTACAATTTCGGACACACGCAAGTATTGCATTGAACAACGCTAAATATTTCAGTGATTTCATGATTACTGAACTAGAAATAACTGCAAGTTTTCAGAAATCGGATCACTTTATCACACACGTCAACAATATAAAAGCACACACTCACACTCTGAAGGTTCTGCACGCTCGGCACACGACTGATGATGATCTGTGACTGCAGCGCCATCTGCTGAGTGCCACACACACATGTTTCTGGGGTCTCTTCATAGGTGTAATGGTGTTTCTACTGTACAGACTGTATAAACCTACGCCTTACAGGAAACTTTTGATTTGAATCAACGTGAAGATGTTGTGATTGAACTATGTGACATCTAACCCTGATTCTGATCTGAATTAAACATGTATTCATTATTTGTCTACCTTGATTCTCTGTGTCTGATTTAGGGTTTCAGGGATGATCCAGGTCCAGTTATTCTCCTAAAGAAGCTGCAGATGTGAATGAGTCTAAATAGAGACGAGCACATCTGATATCTGTTGTGTTGTTCACACAGTAAATCTGAACCCAGCATATGGGCACTGAACTATACTGAGTGTGTGCTTGACAGCATTTAAACTCTGATACGAGACACACTGCTTAGAGTTCGAGTTCAGCCAACAAGAACAAAGCTGTCACCATTACCCTCCGAAACTACCATTCATTTCAGTGAACTGTAACCAGGACATGATTCTATTGCATTCGCTCCAATGCAGACTCGGGTTACACTTTATTTTAAGGGGCCCTTGTTACAGAGGAATTATTTCTTTAAGTACTGAGTAATGTTACACACAGTATCTTTTTCTGTTTCGAAACTTCATACACGAATCCATTACTGTAGGGTTAGGATGAGGGTTTAGTTTAAGGATACTATTTAATTGTTGTTATAATAGTAAGTACATGTAACACGTGTAATAATGAGACCTTAAAATAAAGTGTAGCCGTATTATCATCTGTTCTGCTGAAACCATTTCAATATAACGACTTCTCCTAAACACAGCCTCGCTGGAACACACACTGACCACAGCAGAGCGGGGGGGACTCACGTTGGTGGAGTTGGTCCGGATCAGGCCGTGGTTGTGGTTCTGCTGTTCTCTACACTGAAGGCCGGCCAGGTGTCTCTCCAGAGCTGCCCAGTCCATGGCCGGGAGCTGGCTGTCCTCCACGCTCTCTGCTCTGGTAGTCTTGGTCTCGGCGGGTCGGGTGGAGTTGGCGTTGAGCTTCAGCTGCTGGGGTCCGGAGGAGGCTCCGAGCGGTCCGGGGTCCGTGTACTCCCTCTCCCAGTCCAGCAGCGCTCTGGTCTTGTACTGCTGGTAGTCCTCGTCCTCCTCGTAGTCCTCCAGCCCGGCCAGCTCCAGGCTGGGAGAGGACTTGTACTCGGAGCAGGGCGTCATCTTGTTGGAGTTGGACTCGGAGCTGGAGCGGCTGGAGGAATCGCTGCCGAGATCCATGCCATCCTCCCGGTAATCCTGAGACACAGACGCCACACATTAGACGCATACATCGACTGACATAATCACCGTTAAAAAACTGTAACGCTTTGTTTGAAAACATTCTTGTTTGAAAAAGTACCTCTAAATTAAACGTAACACATGAGCTAGTAATGGGGCAGTAATGCATCTGTTATAACCCGTCTCATTCATTACAGAAACCAAGAAGCGTTTGATCACCATATCTCTAGTGTGTACCCAGAAGACCCTCAGTGTTCACTTCTTTGTTCTCTTTTCTATCACACATACCATCAACTCTGCCAAGATCACCCCGTTTTTGCAATGTTTGCGATCATGTAATTTGCTGTGTGCATAAATCTATCTACGAGAGGCTGAGCAGCAAATATCTGAGCACTGGCCCCAAGGTGGTGCTGTAATCAATAAACTGAGCTCTCTGCTGATGTCTCAACAATCATACCAAACAGAGCGCCTGATGAGCATACGCTACGTGTCATCACTATCCAGAGACACCCCTGACAATCTTTTGTTCGTCAGATGGTGTCCCAAAACTCAATCCATACAGACAGCAGGACCGTCTGATCAGAATCAAGAGAGGAAGGGAGGCTCGTGGCCCTGAGAGCAGGAATGTGAGGGGCAGTAACAGACCCCCACTGGATCTGCGCTGAGAACACATAACTAATTATAACGAATAAGGTTAATTACACTGTAATGCCCAGTGCAGAAATGTATAATACACTATAATATTTATACATGGTTTTAAAAAGAAACCTCTTCTGCTCAGCTTTTATTTGCACAGCAATCAATACATGCCTGACTCGAGATAAATGGCCAAGAAACTTTTACTTTACTAACTTATTCATTTCAACGTAAATTGTTCTTTTGTGGTATAGTGTGTGGTGTGAGGTGAATATTTTTCAATTGTTGTTTTGGAATAGATTTTTTTTTAAATTGAAAAGCACATTTTTGTCTATTTAATATATGCAGTGGTGAAAAAATTATATATACAAACACATGAAAAAAGGTTGATTTAAGATGTTTATTTCGGTGCACCCTTAATTCATTTGCTCATAAAGATAAAGTTAAATCACTGTTAAATAATGAAGTATATTTAACTAATCATACACGAGCACAACGCCCTGTATCTGTGTTGCTTCACAGTATTTCAGTAGAACAGGGCTAGCTGAGGACACCAGCCGGATCTCATTGATTTCTACTGCTAGGGGGCGCTATTACTATTACTTCACAGTCCATATCACATCTATTACTGTGATCACTGGCACTTAAATGCACTGTGTGTAAAACACTCATGCAGACAATCAGATCAGTCATCAGTCACAGTTATGAAGACAGAATTCCTCACATATTCTCTTCTCATATCATAGAGAAGGAACGGGAATGGTTTAACAGAGGTATGCAAGTGCTATGTTTAGGTCTGTAGTTACACACACACACATGGGACTTCCTTCCTCGACTCCTGGCACAGTAACACACACTTCCTCAGTGCTCTTTCACCTGAAGAGGATGTGTGGGCTTCGTTTTTTAGTGCCAAACAATGGAGAACACCCTCCTTCAGATCAGCGGTCAGCTACAGTACTGCACAGCAGAAGTACACACTACAGTTAAACACACGGTACAGTCACAACTCCAGCCCTTCATCAGTCCGTCAGAACACCGTCCGCATTATTTCCCATAAAACAAAGTGAGATGAACAGGCATATACACACTGTGTTAATTATAATAAAAACATGACATCACAGCTTCTGTCCTCAGACTTATGCAATAAAATATGTCTAATGATGATTTGAAAAGCAGCTGCAGTAGAAAGAAGAGAGAGATTCCTATGTAAACGTGTGAGAATAAAAGGAGTACAGGGACATTTCTCTGGGTCTGTTTTAGAAAGTCTGTTTCAGAGTGTATTCAATTCCATTTAAACAGAAAACATGTCAAGATATACACTGTGACAACTCCCCCTTATTGGCCCTTTTCATTTCCCTGGGGATGAAGGGGAGATCACAGGAAAGATCATTTTTTGAGTAAATTTCTTAGAGTAAAGCATCCAACGGAGTGTGACAACTTGCCCCAATTTGACATTCATAAAAATACTGCTCTGACATATATTTTGTTAATATACGTCAATAAAAAATTGACCAAGGAGTTTGCAAAAACAAGCAATTGTGAACAATTAAAAGCGTATAACTGAGTTGCATTGTCTTTGTGTAGCTCTGTGAATGAATCCATTGAAACGACTGCATTGTTCTTCATTGTTCATATGTTCCATATCATGATGGACACACACACACACACACATTCAGATGATGTGTATTAATAATGTGTAATATTGTGTATAACACAGGCTCGCGGATCGTGTCGCCGGTGAATCGTCTTGAAGACAGTAAATATATGACCATGACTGAACACTTACATCATCTATCAAAACCTGATGATCATGAAGCTTTATGATCACCCACAAGCTCTTTATGAAGTCTGTTTATGAAACAAACGCTCTTTACAAAGGCTCTTACATCGACACTTAAGACACTTTAGTAGTCCTCGCGTGATTTGTCGAGATCAGAGCTTTAATCTCAGGAGACACCGGCCTTTAACACCAGCACTGCTCTGCTCTGCATTCATTGGGCTTTAATCTCTTATTTGCATAAGTGATTGTTTATTGTGATTAAACAGGAACATTAATGCACAAGAAATAGCGTGACACACACACACACAGATAATCTGGCAAAGCGCTACAAATTCCATCCCGTTTTACACAGCAGACATTTAGCTGTCTAATGATGCATGCCGTCTTCAAAAGGGCAGTGCATTCACTTCATTCAATCTTACACACCCGTCATGCTCTTATACACATTACACTAACAGTAACACCAGAAACACACACACTGCTCCTCAAGCCTCTCGTCAAATCCCATCGGCATCACAGAAGCTCAATCTGCGTATATTTCAGTTTAAACGCGAGTCTCTCTCAAATGATGTCATGTTTCTAAATCAGTCCTCCTCAGCTCAAACTCACATCTGACTCAAACCAGCCACCTCCGAGCTGAGAGCAGCCGGTGAACACAGGACTTACGGTCATCTTCTGCGCCGGGCTCGTGGCTCTCAGGACATGTTTGCGCGGCTCGAGGTGAAAGCTCCAGACCGTACTCGGAGACCGTCTGCGGCGTAAGTCATGGCGGATCTCCGCTGCTCCAGAACACCCCGGCGGCTCTCCAGCGGCCAGACGAGATAACAGAAACCCTCCCTCTGAGGAGCTGTCTCAACACCTACTGAGCCGCCTAGCTAGACAGCATGTGTGACGCGCTCGGAGTCAGCTGAGTGAGGGAGCGCAATAACGCAGCGGAGCTGTCAACACGCCGTCGCTTATGCCCAGAATATAACGCCCAAGCACTGAACGCTAAAGAAACAGAAATGCTAAATTATCCCCTTATTTTGATGTTGCCACACCAAAAATTCGCCTTACGCCCCAAAAACGCTCCCCTGAAAGGTAGTCATGTGTCTTATATGGGTCATTACTTGGTCATTATTCATGTCCAGCCATGGCCAATGAGAAGAGGTTTCAGCTCTTCTGCTGGACTGAGACACGTGGAGAGAAAGGTCATACACTGAAAAAAAAAAGATTTTCAAAGATCACTGGAGAATGTCCCGCAAGAAAATACAATTTTACTCTTCCAACTTCAAAATGAGCTTCATTTACAGAAACTGAAATGCACGTTATTCTATGTTAATGACCTGTTTATAGAGCTTTACTGTAGTCTTAAACGTCAGCGTGTCTGGTATTACGTGTGAGTGATGTCTGTGCCAATATTAAGCATCACAGCACTTCTACTGTTAACATATAAATATTCCTGAAAATCTTACCTCTACTGGACCTTTGTAAATCGTACTAGAACAATGCCCTCGTTAATATGCAAATTATGCACTCACACAATACCAAAAAAAATCCAAAACATAAAATATGCTGTGAAATGAGATCTTAAATTCAGCATGAATGGAAATTGATCATATACACTTTCAAAATGCATGTTATCATGAATGATTCATCCATGCATTTCTGCCTTGTTTGATACTTTAATTAAAGCTTGCAGTCTTTTCTCTGGGGATGTACGCTGGACCTCTCCAGTCATTTAGTCTGTTTAAACACTGCTTAAACATTCTCACATTCAACGTCAACCCTCTGAACCCTACACTTTTCTTTTTGAAAATCCATTTCAGTCAGATGTACGTCACAATACAGTACATTTCTGTCGCTATACTTGCCTGACATCATGACTTTAATCTTCTGTTTGCAGAAGCACTGAAAATAAGAGTGCTCGACAAGGTCACCTTAATCAAGCTGACCATGTGGATGTTCACTTTGAAGGGAAATGCATGAATTGCTTACAGTCCTTGGTAACTATGTTTTTAGCATGTCAAAGGAAATTAAGTTGCACATGATCAAATCACATCCCAGCTTTAAATGCACACACAGTGTTTTTATGTAGTTTAAACCGAAAGATGGGTACCGGTTTAAAAGGTCTACATATTTGTATCCTGTAGGTTTCATTTGTGATTAGGACTGTTTTATGTAGTCAGTTGCTCATGTAGTCAGCACAGTAGAGTATGAGACACAGCCCTCTCTCTCTCAATCTCTGTTTCTCCCTCCAGGATGAGACAGGACTTTTGAGTCTCCGCTGATATGTTTGAGTTTGACGGCCTGCAGCCTTCGGTGGCTCCCCAGTGTTTTTCACAGCAGTCACTGTGGGCACGAGAGGAAAGACGTCACAGGAACCACTGCCCACTGCACTCACTGACCCTCCCAAACACAGCCCAGACAGAGACAGAGACAGGAATAGCACAGCGACGTCGCTTCGTTTCTGCACCATAACTCAAGGGTTATGCACATCACTGCTTTTGTTTGCTATTGACTCACTAGATTTAAACAAGACCTTATTTGAAGTCACATGATCTTTGTGCCCGTGTTGAGCTTCTGTGGCAGTGGCTATTTTGGGCACATTCTCTGCACTTTCAAGAATTTACAGCAGTGGTTTCCAACCTTGGCACGGCACATGGTGTATGTTTCCCTTTTCCAACAAATTCAGTTCATTGGGTCATTAGCAGAGACTCCAACACTTCAAACTGGTGTCAGATAAAGACACATGCTACATGTGCAATGTTGAGAACAGCCAAGCCACTCATTTAGTGTACAATCCATTTGTGACTGACGACATCTTGATGATGAACGCCCCATCATCTCATCTCACCACTCGATTTAATCATTTTATGATTGCCCCCTTTTAACAGTGTTGTAAAACAGCGATGTACTGTACAAATATGTATATGAGCTATCATACTTTGTATATTTTGGGCAAATTTGCACTTTCTTGAGTATTTAAATTTGTTGGAACATACACTTAATTCACTACTTTTTCATAAAGTAAACACTCAGCAAACACACACACACACACACACGTTTGTTTTGCTGAATTGTGAGGACTTCTTTTATTTGAATCCTGACCTAACATTTTTTATGGTCCTACCCTAAGCCTTCCCTTCAAACAAACCTTTACGCAGTTTACATCTTAATATAAACTTAATTTAGCATTTTAATCATTTATTTCCCTTGTGTCCTCATGAAGTCAAAATGTCAGGTTTTACTATCCTTGTGGAGACATTTGGTCCTAACAAGCTAAACAAGCACACACACACACACACACACACACACACACACACACAATGTTATATGCATCATTTTGGGTTCATTCCATTGGTCTAATGGTTTTTCTACTGTACAACCTGTATTTTATATTCTCCTCCTCCCTACATCAACACCTACACCTCACACAAAACTACAGGCAATTTTAGATTTTCAAAGTGTGTTATGATTCATAAGCTTGTCAAATTGAATGGTATTACTATCCTTGTGAGGGCATTTGGTCCTTATAACATAGTTTACACACACACACACACACACACACATTCTCAGAAATGAATATAATTGTTTTTCAAGTTTATGGCTTTTTGTTATATTATAATTTGTTTTAGTGGCTGTCACATCAATTTATATATATATATTTGTAGGACTTTTTTGTGTTGCAAAAGCATTGACACTGATTTTGAGGTTGATGGGCATCTTACACAAAAATGTATAGAGATGTTTTTGCATGTTAAATCCTAAAACACATAGTGTGCTGCATTTGTCATGTGAGCAGGTGAGACCAAGCAAGGCAAGCTATCACGCCACCGGGCTGCACCGATCCCAGTGCAGCCGGTATTGCACGCTCTCAATCACCGGCGTACTGATTACCGCCACCTGGATCTCATCAGGTGAGAGTGGATATAAGCCCAACTCACCAACTCAACATCTCCACATTCTTACCTGATGCCTCACCTGTCAGGAATACTGTGTCTTGACCACTGCATTCTAAGTTACAGTCTTACCTGCTTCTAATTACCATGTGATCTCGCTCTTCAACCTGCATCTGTGAGGAAGTTCGCTGATTTGGTGCATATCCTGCTCACCGAGTCACTCACCTGCACGGAGCTCATTGAACTCACTGCAATCTCCATTCACCTCCTTCACGTGAGACTATCCAAACACCTACCTGTAGATACTGACCTGCTGTACTCACCTGTCTCTTCAGAGCGCTGCCTGCTCGCCCACGCCGAGTTCACCACCACCTGCCCTGGAAAGGAGAAAGTAGGAGGAAGGAATATCGATCCGGGGATCGATCATTTCACTGTAAAGATATATAGATCTGGAGATCGCTCACACCACTGAAGGAATTCACAGGCACTGCGATCGGGAGATCGCTCACCTTTCTAAAAGAAATTAAAGAAAACGATCAGCAGATCTTTAATCCTTGAAACATTCAATAAACTTGTTAAACTTTCCTTCAGCCTCCTTCCTAGCTGAGCATTACACAAGCACCGTTTGATGAAATAAGCACATACAAAGATTAATTCAGAAATAAAACTGAAACAGTACGCAATGTGAGGTTGTGATTCAGAGGAGGAAACTGGTCCAAACAAACTGGGCACTGACCCATCTTTCAAGGACAACCAGTCAATTTAAAAAAGACGTTATTCAATTTTACTAAAGGTAACTTATTGGTGTTTTTTTCCTGTAATTGTACTTAAGTCTGGGAACTTGAGTACTTTTGCCACTGCCTTTAATTAATAACACCACTAAATCTGAGAATATCACAATATATTTGGGGTGCTGTTTTTGTATTTACAAAAGGGTCAAATTTAGGTCAAATTTCTTCCCCCTCTAATCCTCCTGTATCCATGACACTAAAATGAGGATGACACTCAAGCTGAAGCCTTAAGGTTTTTGCAAGTACAGACCCTAAGTGCCTTGTTTGACTTTTTTATCTATGCTTTTTTATCTATGCTCCACTTCTGTTGATGTCATGGGACCAGTGGTGAATCTGTCACTCATCTCTTCAAGTTTGGATTACTGAAACTGGTCTTCCTTCTAAATTGCTTCAGAGGGAACAATCTGGCCGTGTCCAAACACACACATCTCTCTCGCCCTCCAGAACACACACGGGCTAAATGTGGCTCACCAGTTTTAAATCCCTGCATGGTTTTGCACCACAGTATTTGGCCGATTTGATTCACCCCAGTGCTCCTGCTCGGCTTCTTAGGTCCTATGGATCCAATTTATTAATGTTTTCCAAGTTCATATTGTCTTTTGTGAGTGGCAGGGCTTTCGGTGGAACGCTCTCTGTGAAATGTCATCTCTCCCTACATTCAAACCCAGTTGTTTGCTCAGGGTTATTGACGTATTTGTGTCCTCTGGCTCTTTTCACTGTATTCATTATTTGCCTTCTTTCATACTTGTTTGAAATGATGTTTTTTATAGATTCCAGTCTGTGCCGTGCAATGACCTTGAGTTTGTCAAAATTTGAGACAGAGCACATATAGTTTTTTCCAGTCTGGTTAGTCTATAGATAGGTATTAGGAACACAATATACATTTCTGTATGTTCGGATAGCTGCTGAAACCAATAATATGTAAAGCAGCAACTAAAATGTAAACTTTATTTACAGCTACAGTAATGTTACATTAATGAATCATTTATGTCATAGAGATCATTGCCATTTTATAGATACATTTTAGATCCCGTAACCCAACCCCGAAACCGAAATATAATCCCATTACACAGAGTATAGACCATTTTTGTTTAAAAATGAATTAGAAATTTACTAATTCATTTGTCACACCAAACTGAACTACAAAAGCTGATGAATCCACCGCTTAATATCATCTTGTCTACTAATTGCAGTGGTTTACAGTAGTTTTAATCTGCTGGTGATTTTCTGTTTTCTCTGCAGATAGCATTAGGTCCTGTTCATGGCCCTGCAAGTCACTGAAACAATCCCAGCACCACTCACAATTGCTGTCCATCTGGTCTTTATGCTGTCAGTGTTTGTAGAGAATGTAGGCATACTGAACATGCTGTACAGCGTTGAGATGCGATGGCATATGTTAGTACTGAGCAGAGCCATGGCATCTGAGCTTCTATACCTGCGCTGGTGCTCTCCGACAACTGTGTTCAGCTCGACTGAAGACGCTATCAGCATGAAATCACTACAAGCTTATTACTGACAGTCAGATAAGAAAGACAGAGATTACAGCAGAGCTTCCTCCGGCTTCTCCACCTCAGTGACATTGAGAAGACACACCGACAGGAAGGGGAACTGAAGCTTGTGCTCACTGACTCTGACGAGATCAGCACAGGGTGACCTCCATGCTTCCGCAAGAGAACGCTTTTTAGCTTCTTAGAAGGGATTTTGAGAGGAGAGTAATGTAGAATAGACCTCTGCAGATAAAGAAGTGCATGCAATAAATAAATAAATACAATAAAACTTTCTCTCTCTCTCTCCCTCTCTCTCTCTCTGTCTATATATAAACTTGGTCACACTTTATTTTAAGGTGTCCATAACACAGAGTAATTACTTAGTAAGTACTTAGTCATAGCCTTTGTACTTACATAAAAGAAAATGTGCTTATCGTGTAACTAAGTCATGGAGCAGTTTGTAGTGATGTTGATGTAACAGACAGCTACTGTTACACATACGTTACACACCGAGTCTGTTACACAGATACTAATGTAACCAAAAGATTGTCACACATGTGACTTTATACAACATAGTTATAAGATCAAGTACACAGACATAAGCTACTTAAAATAAAGTGTATTAAGATTGTAGTCAAGTGTAAGTATCTGTGTAACAGACTCGGTGTGTAACATATGAAAAGTAAATACATTTATAAATAAATGAATGAAGGTTCATTTTGGGGTGCGTGAACTGACCCTTTAACATCTGTCGTACATTACCACGCCAGTCTCTCTGAGAAACCTCATGACAGATGGTTTTTGTATATTTTAAAACATATTGATTTTATTTATGTACTACAGTGTCTTAAAGTCACAGTGGAATTAAAATAATCAGTTTTATTGCAGAATTTATTAGAAATAATGTATCCATGAACATTAGTATTTAGTTTTATTCATGTGCCCTCATTAACTTTAATCATAAACACTAAGCTCTCCTCATAAGCACATCTCTTCTCTGATCAGGACAGTGATGCAGAAACCTGTCGCTCACATGAGATCACAGCAATTAGCATACTATTACTAAATAAGAAAATTACTTAATATAGTTCGACTCATTTCCACGGGAAAAACGAAGTGCATTTTGCTCAATATAATGATCTGCCAGACGGGTAAGTAAAACACTCTTAATAATAATAATTAATCATTTGACTTGTTTTAAACATAATGCACTTCATTTAGTCACTTTAAAAATCGAGGCCTGCCCTACATTTCTTCATGTTCTAGTGAGATATACACCGCTGATGGTAATTCCTGTAGCTGTGCTCTCTGCGCGTCTGAGACAGCAGGTGGATTTACTGGCTGCCAGGATAATTTAGAGCAAAGACCAAACTAGATCAGGTCTCAGGTGCTGTTCATGTTCAGCCTGCTGAAGAGGCTGAATCTACAGAGATGCTGCCAGAACACCGACTAGATCTATTACAGCCATAGCATGAGGCTGTTCATGCCTCCAACACAACACACTCATCTCATCCAGGAAAAGCCAGCAATGATTTCTGACACTGAAGACTGGAGTGATGATGCTGCATTAATCAATTACAGTTATTCACATAGAAAATAGTGTCTTTGATCAATTAAATGCAGCAGAAGAGACTTCAAAAACGAAACGGAAAAAAAAAGCCCCAAACGCTAGTGCACATGACTGGTAGTGAAGCTCATCAGAACCCCAGCACTATGATGGCTTGATCTCGAACACCACTCCCATCTCCTTAAGGAGCCGTGATGTGGTGTTAGTGAGACAGAGAGAAGCATCTGCTGGAGTTTGAGCGCTGTTAGTCATCACAGATGATACGGTAACCAGGCAACCCTGCTCGAGAAATACATGTGTCATCACAGCGCTGGGTTTCCCTGGAAACAGGAGATGGAGACGAGTGTGATGGTGTGAGGGAACACTGATCTGTGACGTCCAGCTCCAGTCTGACCACACACACACACACACACACACACACAATCTTTCCAGGCAGTGACGTCACAAGGCTGCAGGTGAGATGAAAGTGTGTGGGTCTGGTGATGTTTTATGATGTTGCTAAAAGGTTAACGCTGTATTGAGTTTAAATTGACCTGCGGGCTGCTGGAGTCAAGGACTTCACTCCTCAGCGCTCGTGAGTTCTCACACAAGAACACATCTAATCTTTACTTCACCTTTTTTTGATGCGGTTGAAATGTCAAGTGCCGCTCAGCGTCCTTTAAGCTCTCTCATGTGCTGAGATACAACACCTGATTCCTGTCTGTCTGATCACTGCACACCGATGGAGGGAACTTCAGATCAGCATCTCCATCAGAAATGTCTAATCAGTGGATGCTCTGCAGTGAATGGGTGCTTTCAGAATGAGAGTCTGATTAAAAACATCAGAATAATAACTGAATTATCGTCACTATTATAACTTCCATTCTGTTCAGTGTTTCTTTGTCTGGTCCACTCTGCTGATGTGTGTTGCTACCCTCTTTGTTGTGAATGACCGCTAATTGTTATCCTACATCTTCATGTGCTCCTTCCCACACTGTACCATTACACTTATATTCTCATTAGTCACATTAGTAACTGCAAAGCAGTGTTTGTTTGTTTTTTTATAATGCATTACAATCTCACATTAAGGGACAAAAAATGCACTCCTGAGACACTACTGACTAATTCATGAGTTTGAGGATAAAAATAAAAAAATCACAAAGGGCACAAGAATATTATTTTCACAAGAATATTACTGTGAGTTGGTATTTATGTGTCAGAGTTGTTGGCTCATTCAGTTGGCCGTGACTAGAACAAACTCACCGATTGATTCAGAGAAACATCTGGTATGATGAACCCACACGTCTCTAACATGAAGTTCATGTGCTCTATCCCGAAGTGACCACACACAGCTCAGGGCGTCCCGGTTCAGTCACTGACTATCCTTTATTATAGTCTAAACAGTGTATTTAACTCTAACGTCCTGTATGTTTAGCGTGATCTGTCTCAAACGCACACATATAATCACCGGTGTGTTTCTGAAAGATGATGCATACAGTATATGGGGCATCTTCAGATGTTTATCAAGTGTACATCGCATCTAGACAACAACAAGCTGAGAGCGTGTATGAGGAGAAAAACATATTTCCTTCATCCTTCATGAGGTTTAGTGGTTCATACGGCAGGTGATGTAATGAGTCTCGCTGCTTCACAAACACTCTCCAGTCATTATAACGTCTGACTACAGTTTACAGAGATGTCAACATTACCCACACATGACACCTCGATACACCATGATGTCATTATTTACTCACATGCTGTTATTTTCAGCTAGGAAACACAAAGAAAGATCTTCACACTGGGCTTTCTAGTGATAATGACTGCCCATTTATATTATTTACCAATTATACTCAGTACGGTAACACTTTATTTGATGGTTACACCTACAGTATTAGTTGCTTAATAGCATGCATATTACTAGAATATTAGCCATATGTGTGCATAACGTCAACGGAACGTGTTAATGGAGTGATCAACATAAAGTGAAACCCATATTAATGCCTTATCCTAACCAATGCTTAAACTTAACAACTACCGCACTAACTATTAGTAAGCAGACAATTAAGAATTTATTGAGGGAAAAGTCAAAGTTAATAGTTAGTTAACAAGTGTTACCAATGTCATATATAAAATCAGTAACTTAATAATTATGAAACGACTTGTAGAGTAAAGACAAGTCCTACCTACGTGAAAACAACATTTATTCAGTGTAATATTAAGGTCAACTCTAACACAATATATCTGTAAATAACATGCAATTAAGTGTCTTAAATCATTTCATTACATTCTACTGCTGCATCTTCAGATGATGCTTTGACTGAGAAAAAGACTGACATTCTTATTCACTAACAATGTTCTCAGTCACCCCAGAACTCTGAGATCTCATGAAAACATTGACGTGTCACGCCAGCTTTGACATGATTGGTTTTTGCATTGATTAGTTTAATCGAGCTGAAGTAGAGCTGGTGTGTTTAGTGTTGTTCAGACATCATTACTGTGAACTAATACTGCATGGGGAAATATGAGAAAAATCACACAACAGATTGTTCATCTTGTACTGTTCTGTGATCAAGCAAATGCCAGATTAATATATGCACATATCTGACTCCCGCTGCAGAGTTCCTCAGTCTCGTATTGAATGTTGTGTGTTTAAAATAGCTCTCTGGGCAGCGTGTTGAGAGTATCTGTCACATCTGTTGCTATATGAGCCGGTCTCTGATGTCTATTTACACTACTAGCCCAGATATGACCTTTGACTGAATATATATATATATATAAACTAAACACTGGAGTAAAACCTACTGTCTATACTCACATAGTATATCATAACTTCACCCAGAAAACTGGATAATACTTGTGTTCTATGTTATTTACATTTGTAGATTGTCTTTTAAAAACAGCCTGTAAATTGTCGTTATGTTATGGGTTTTTTAGTTGAATCTTTCATTAAGCACAGGTTTTGTCTTTTTCTACGGAGCTGGTTTGTCACAGACTGTCTCACTGATCTGAGCTCATGCTCCTCAGTTCAACAAGACTAGATTTGGTGATAATATAGCATAATAAGAGATTTAAAAGCTATTTCTGAGCAGGAACACCAAAATGAAGTTAAGTATTTTCAGCAGGAAAGCAGAATCAACAATCACTAATGTGGACTGAAGAAGTGCTCACAATAAGATCTGAGTTGATTTGATGCTGACAGGATGTTGGTGCTGAAGCAGGCTGATATAGCTGGGCGGTTCGTGTCTCATGGGAACTCCTGCTGACCTCATGAGGCAGATGGAGTAGTACACACTCCTCACATCATCCACGCTAGAGATCACATGTGCTGCTGTCGTCAAGCAAGAAACCCCAGAGAGAGAGAGAGAGAGAAAGAGATGAATAAAAGAGCGATGATGAAAGGCTCCTTGCCCTGCCTGAGCTCAGTTCTCCAGCTCCTGTTAGGAACTCAATCAATATTGTACATGTGTGCTATTCTGCCACCTATCAAACCAGAACTAGACACTAAACAGACCTCAACTACACAAACCACCAGGCTCAGGTCACTGCATGCTGATGGTTGAAGATGAGCTAATGAAGACTCAAACACAGTCAGTCTAGTACTGGCTGCCAAATATCATGGTAACAGTACTTTCTTGAAGTTGGGATTTTTGGAAATTCTTTGTTAAAGGGTCATAAGGAATTAAATAAGCCAACCAGCAACAGGGGAAACAAAACATTACAATCTTTAATTGAAAGCAAATAAAGTGCATAAAAATCAGACAAAAAGCAAAAGTGCAAGATACATAAAACATGTTTAGTGAAGGAAAGAGGTAAGATCAATGGAAGCTTACTTATGCCAATGAATAAAAACATTTTCTTTTTATTTCGGGAGGACATATAAACTGTCAGCTTATTTGCAATTGGGTTTTTTATCATACAGTTCTAAGAAAAAAGTCAATTATCTTGCAATTAATTACCCACCCAAGGCCATTAAAAAGCACATATAATCAGTTAAGAACCCAATTAACAAGTAAATGACGCTCTTACTTCCAGAACCCCGCTCTGTAACACTCATCATGTTCTTCATCAGTCTGAGTTTCAGGATGGTTTAATGTCTAGTATGAAAGCACTGCTGGTGTCCTTGAGTCTGTGTGAGCAGTGTCCGTCTGTCAGTCACACACGCTTCTCCTGATGCTCTCCTAACCTTGAGCCTCTTCTGTCCCCGGGGCTGAGATGTGAATGCATAATATCAGCACACCATTATCTGTCAGACCAGACGCCACACAGAGGAACACAGCATGCTGGGAAAGAGCAGCACTGAGGCCGATTCTGCTCTCCGTAAAGGCGTGAAAGATTTTGCTCAGATGACTGGGTTATAGCAGTCACACACAATCACGGCGCTGTAAATGGGGCTGTATGGACGGGAATGAAAGCAGCAGAGCTATAATACAGCAGTGTGAGTTCCTCACGTATCAGAACACACTGCATTAGTCAAATCCTCCGTCATGAAGTAATAAAGGTTTTTCTCAAATACATGTATGACACAGTTGTTGACATACCTAAAACATCTCTGAAGTATATTCCCATTCATATTCACAATTCTGATAAGACTCTCCAAGGACCACAGCTGGAGTCTCGTGGCCAGAAAACCTTAAAAAAAATGCAGCACCTACTGTTCGTACGTAAGCACACATAGTTCAGGAGGGTTTCAAGAAAAATTCATCCAAACATAATCTGGACTGGAACTTCAAATGGGAAACTATTATTAAATAGTTATATTAAATGATTAATTACATAATACTAATAGCCTTTTATTTACAGTAAAAACCATTTCTTTTCAGTGAGGACGCTTGTGTTTCGAGCATCGTTGACTATGCCGTTGTGGTGGACGCATCTTAAAATGAACGATTAATCGATTAATTCGATCTTGTGAATTTGACATCCCTATTTATAATAGATTTATGACTCATAAATGAAAAAAGTCATATTTCATGTGTTTCAATGTGCTTTCTCTGGACATATTTTTCTGAAATTCTTTAGAAGTGGACATCTTACTGTCTTTGAAACACATACAGTATATATGTGTATGATGAGTTAATTGTTTACAATTTTACAATTCTATGTTAGTTATATTAATGTGGATGCATTCATGTCACCTGTGTCACCTCTGGCAAACTTCAGCTCTGTGTCAACGCACGATAAACTGAAGACTGGACGCAGGCTGACAGGTTTGTCTCTCTGTGATGAACCGTGTTTTTACTGTCTGGACACAAACATACAGTCTCCGCTCAGCTTCAGACCTCACGAGGAGGAAAGCAAACCAGTGTGAACGCAGTGTGGTAACTCCTTCATACTTATTCTGGAGGTGAAGCCTCATTGATCTGTTGTTCACCGTGGGTCTTCTCATTGATCATTGATCTCAGAGCTGCTTCAGATTCTCCCCATGACGCTTCATGAATATAGAGCTCAGGACATGAAAGGAATTGATTAAAGGAGCACAAAAATTAACGAGGACAAATCACAGATGCAAACTCTACTCTGCTTCAGCAGGGCCTTCATCATCAGATCATCGTGATCAGATGAACATCAGTGACTGAGTGATACTGAGAAGCCCTTCAAAACTATGACTTCTGACAGAGAAAACACATAGGAGCAGACATTATTCAGATGATCACTGCTAGAGAGACAAATACATCACCCAGGTCTGTTTTCACAAATCTTGTGTTCAAACAAGCAGCCCAACCACAACAACTAACAACAACACGGTCATGTATGATATCCACACTAAACACTACATAATCTGTTTGCTTGGTCAGTGATGATTGACTCTTCCGAGACAGTTCTGCGTCAAACAGCGAGCAAAGCAATACAAAGCAGTTCAAGAGAGCATGAAGTCAAATATGGAGCTGATACAATGTGAACGGCAAAGAATACAGTGGAGAAGATGTTTAATATAAATCCACAGGAAGACAGGTGATCCGACTTGAAACAGACACCAAAACAACAATAGCCAGCAGCGACCAAACAGAAATAGCAAGAGAGGGACTGATAAGATAATGAACTAAACACAGATGAACAGACTAACACAATCAAGGAGAAAGAGAAACTAGGTCCCAGACTAAACCGAACAGGAGAACAGGGAAACAAGAAACCGCCTAACCCTAGCATCACTGACAACCAGTTGCTGTACGTTATCTCTGTAAGATCAACCCTGAACGTGCAGCTTCTCAACAACTCTATCCACCTTATTTTCCACCTAAATGCGGGCGCCGCCATTTTCGAACTATAATGTGTTATATTTCCGGTAAAGCGCTTCCGCTAGTCGTAGTTGTATTGAGATTCTGTAGTTTTGTGTTTGTTTCGTAGTTTCTAGGATAGTTTACTTCTAATATGGACCATAGAAATACTGCCGTACTTTGTGTAGCTAAGGGGTGTCATAACAGCCGGTTTAAGCGTAAAAAATACCTGCAGGAATATTTTTTGTGTCCATAATCCTGGTTGTGAGTGTGAGCCACGCTATGATCCACACGCCCCTCCGAAGAGTGAAGAAGCGCGTCGTTTGACAGTGGTCTGGAAATAAATCAGGTGTACAGCCCTGTGTATATCAAACCACTAGTTTCGAAAACGGGTGTGGTAAATATTTACCAGTGCGGTGTTTAATTGTTGTCTGTGTGTGCTCCAACGACATCGCTCTCTACACGCTCCTTACCTACCGCTCCTGAAACGGAAGTCTAACACATTATAAGGAAATACGTCATCATTTTTACTTCCGC
>JAUCMU010000027.1:5361953-5372299 GCA_032275025.1 Enteromius treurensis | reverse complement strand
CTTACCTACCGCTCCTGAAACGGAAGTCTAACACATTATAAGGAAATACGTCATCATTTTTACTTCCGCGTTGCAAAGTAAGGTGGATATGCTGCAGCAAATACTTACCATAAATGACCATAACCAATGCCTGCACATTCCCATGTTTCCAGACATGCACTTTGGGAATAAGGTTTTTTTTCTCACCTTAGTATTTAATGCAAAACACTATAAACATGTCCTTCAAGGACAACAAACCAAATCTATTTATTCGAGGTCTGTTCACACCAAGGACAATAATTATAATAATAACTATACAGTTTAAATAACCTTTTTTGTTTGTTTGTTTGTTTGTTTTTGGAGCTGATGAACAATAAACCAGCACAGTTTCACGATCAATTCGTACATATTTTACAAGGTGGCTAATTCATACGACCTCACTCGTAAGGTTTTGTATGATTTGTCTAAACCCCAGTGACAGATAGGTTTAGGAGCAGGGCTAGGTGTACAGTATCTCATTCATACGAATACATCCAAATTGGCAACTTGTAAAATATGAACGAAATGTCTACGAATCAGCCACCTCATAAAATATGTACGAATTACGTGAGATCGAGCTGGACAAATTATAGTTCACCAGACTTGAAAGGGCTGTAGCATTTTGTTGCTGAGAAACAACAGAACATGTCTTTTCTAAAATGTAGCGAAGTTATTAGACTTTTGATTTTGTGTGAAATTGTGTCTGGATGCTTTTGGATACTTTTCATTTCAAAGTCATAAATTAATAATACATGTGCATTATCTTTATATACATAATTATTTGAAATCTGATATATAATGGGATATTATTACAAATTGTATTTACACACACCTAAGTAATATGTAATTTGTACTAAAGGTAAAATATAAGTGAGACTATTAAGAATAGATTAGCTGTTTTCAGTGAGACTGGACATCTGCGCTCACTGTAGACAGATAAGATGATGAGGATGATGAGTTCATTCTCTCGTATCCACCAGCTTTCTGTCTATTAAACACACAGCTGATACGTGTCGTTATTGCCTCTCGCTCAGTCAAACATGTCATGAGTGGTTTCTAATCAGTCTGGGTTTTCAAATACATGTGCAATAACCCAAATCCCACACGATAATACAGGAATACAGCCAGGCTGATGAGAATACGAACAGAAAACAAATGACCCCGACCCGATATCTCATTCACACTTCAGCACATTCACACGTTACTGTCACAGCTCTCACGCAGCAGATTTGACTATAAATATAGTAATGTAGATGAGATTCAGGAGCTGCAGTGAAAAAGATTATCAATAAAGATGGGAAATTCACACAAAGACATCAGATGACTCCAGAAGACTTAAAGGGATAGTTCACTCTAAAATGACTATTCCGTCTTCATTCTCTCTCCCTCGTGTGTATGACTTTCTTTCCTCTCCTGAACACAAAAGAAGATAATGTGAGAAATGTTGTTTCTCCAAACAGTTGCTGGCCTCCATCGACATCCCCTGTACTTTGCAAGCCGATGTATCTTGTGTAAATGATTTCCGTGAGTATATCATCCTTGTGTTGTGTAATATCCGGTCTGGTGAATGGAGGGGGAAAGTTTTACTTTCATTAATTAGTAGAGTAATAACATAACCAATGTGTTACGCACACAATTACAGTGTGACTTCTATTTTGTTTCCTGTTAGTATAAGATCTGCAGAGTTACAAAGCTTAACGTCTCCCACAAAAGGATTTATTCTATCTAAAAAAAGAAGAATTAGTCTGGGCTAAACACCTTGTTAAAACACGCCTCACATGTCTACGTCGAGATGTGCTAATATTCCCATAATGCAGCCCAAATGTTGACACAAAGAAAAAAGGCGTGGCTTTAGTAAAAGTATTTGCTATTGGCTCTCTTGATTAGAAACACAGGTACTCTTTCAGGCTTAAAGGAGTTAAAATAATGTACAGTATTTGAAAATAATGTGTTTTTGAAGCATGACAACACACACCAAATTATGATCTTTAAAATAGCACCATATGACCCTATTAAATGAAAAACTAAACTATGAACAATGCGAAACACATGCAGGACTCATGGAATAGAAACGCTTCAGTAGTCCTTGTGTTAAATATTTTTTTTCTTTGCTTCAGGTCATGGTGCCTGAGCTGCCTCACCATCACACTAACCCAACACCACTGTACGAATAACTACAGTAACGCCAACATAACCGTATGAGGAGTGTATGAGACCGGCAGCACCTGTGCACTGTTTCAGCACACGTGACACCTGCCGACACAAACCACACCGATGTGTGTGTGTGTGTGTGTGTGTGTGTGTGTGTGTCTCACACCTGGTGTTCACACCAGATTGCTCTCTTCTTGTTCACACTCCTCACTCACAAGCCCAAGCATTTGCTGCAGTGGATCTGACTTTCAAGAGTATCTGGGTTTTTAATCAAGTGAGGCATCATTTCACAGTCATGCATAAAATATTTCTTCCCTAACACATTAATCAATCATTAAAGCATTTGGCTCCAGTTTTGTTTGAAAGCCAGTTTGGAGCCTAAATGGAATAATGTGAAATGTTTAGGTTTTCCCAACAGCTAACATTTCCAGAACGCTATAGAAATGTGTGTGTGTAACGTGTAATAGGATGCTAAATAGAACAGGATTTAATGCAGTTGGTGGAGTCAGTGTTGTTGTGTAGGACTCAATGCTCAAAACAAACTCACAAATGATGACAATCAGAAGAATTACATTCAACAAAAAAGCAAGGATTTATGAGTGCTATGACACGAATCAGTTATCTTAACACAGTTAAGAGTTGTTGTTTTTTAGGATAGAGAGTAGAGAACAATTTTCATCAGAGAATGAGCTTATGAATGGCTGGCGTATAGCTGTCACTGTAATTAAGCTAAAAGAGGCATTTAGTAAAATTTAACACCAAGAACCAACCTGGTCACATAAAAATATGTAGCTCTGTGCATTTTTTATGCAACACTGTTTTTTATGTACCTTACGGCACGTTTCGCCGCAGTTTCAAAGAAGTATGTCTACTGAGGGGCACTAAAACACAGGTTCAATACGTGATATGTCCTTATTGGTACATATTTTGTGTCTCGCAAAAAAGCAAACCAAGGTACGTTTAAAAAAAAATAATTATAATGTAATTCAGTCGTTCATGCCTATCGATGCAGTCCTAGGTATAGAAACACTCGATTTCTCCATGACACGGATTGAAGTTATAGTGATGCTGGATCAGCTCAGAGAACTCCATCAATCTGCAGCTCACGGCGCTTCTGAATGTCTCAGACAAACTCAATTTAACCTCACCAAGAGAGCGCTGTGTAACATCAGTCTGACCCTCACAACACCTGACACATCAAACCCCTGACGCAACAATGTCAGCGCTGCTATTAAACATCGATCTGTGTCTGGAGCGTACCGTATGTGTTCACACTATCAGCCCACAGCCAGCTCTCTGAGTTACGCTCGCTTCCATCATCCTCAGCGCCGGGAAGCACACATCAAACCATGACAAACCCTTCATTCAGACACAAGCCGTCTGCAGAGGTTACAAGTTTAACAAGCCACAGAGAAGTCAGACACAAAGTTTCCTTTCAAACTATTCATGAGCTAAACCAGAAAATACATTTCACTTCAAGTTTAGCAGATACATTTTCATCCGCACAAATCTGCTGATCTGCTTATTCCAACCTACTCCTTTTCGCAGACTACTTAAATATTTAGTTCATACGCAGAGTTATGTTTCAGCTGCATTTAATGCTGCAATTAAAATATATTTAGTAGAGCATAGCTTTCTGCTTGGCCCCTGGGCTCTTTGTCTCAGAAGAAATGTTTCAGAGTTTCACTAACCATGTATGTGGTACAACCTCAGTAAACTCCTGCTTATAACACTCTGCCCACTCTGACATTAAATGTGTAAAACACATTATAAATAAACGTGGCATTATATCTCAAACCCATTTTGGGTGTGATTTAACAGGCTACTCCCACAAGGCACTGCACCGCCACCCCTGGGGAAAGGATTTTGCATATAATTGAGCCTATAGATGCTGGTGACAGACTGATGATGAATTAACATGCATACGTGTGAATAGACACACAGCAGGCGTTCTGCTTCGTCCTCTAGTATTTACAAGGAATACATAACAGGATATTTCACATTTACAGAGAATATAGTCAATTAAATCTACAAATCTAACGGAAATTTGATGATAAGTCTTGCTAGCTTGATTTCAGATTTTTATATTTATTGTTTTAAATATAATTTTAACAGAATCATTATTAACACACTCAAAAATATCATGACCATCTGAAGCCATGACTATTTTTGCTACAACAGTCAAAAACAAGCAGAATGGACGACTGACTCTATATGTAACATTTTTTAACATAAACACATTTTTTAAAATAGAGCAGGACTTACAGCATGTCTAAAAAGAAGAGTTGTTTATTACTAGAGAGGGAATAGTTAGTGACCCTATAATGAGTCTTGTCTAGCTATATTTAAGGTATTGATTGTGTTTCAGAAGAGAGAGATGAATGGTGCAGAAAGTATTTGTATGGAGACGGTTTGGAGTTTTTATTAGTTTCTGTTGACACACACTCACTCATATAAAATAATCCAGACTCATCCCCAGCACAGCGCGGGTAAGAACACATTTCATCAACCACAGAGAAACAGAAAAACATCTCTGGTCAGCTGAGGTTCTGCTGTAGTTCGGCTGCTTACATTCACACACATCTTCTTCTCTACTTCTCTTGCTTTGTCTCTAGGGAACATACCCTGCAGGCAGTCTTGACACCTAAACCTGATTGAGCGCTTCCTCAGAGGAACGTTTCTTTCTTTTCTAAACTCAAGAAAAATAGTTTTCTGTTTGCTCTGTTTGCTCACGGGAGCTGTCAGACCAGATGCTTTTAAATTACAATTTCTTTTCCCCCTGACATACCAGTTTAAAATGATATAAAGTATAAAAATAGTATACATGGTTGACATGGTCAAGACGAACCGCTGCAGTTCAAGCCGAGCTTCAGAACGGGGAAGAAAGGTGATTTAAGTGACTCTGAACGTGGCATGGTTGTTGGTGCCAGACGGGCTGGTCTGAGTTTTACAGAAACTGCTGATCTTCTGGGATTGTCACGCACAACCATCTCTAGGGTTTACAGAGAATGGTCTGAAAATGGGAAAACCTCCAGTGAGCGGCAGTTCTGTGTGTAAAAATGCCTTGTTGAGGCCAGAAGTCAGAGGAGAACGGCCAGAGTGGTTCGAAGTGATAGAAGAGCAACTTTGACTGAAACAACCAGAACTTGGCGTCCACAACATGAAAGCATGGATCCATCCTGCCTTTTATCGATGGTTCAGGCTGGAGGTGGTGTAATGGTGGGGGGGATGTTTTCTTGGCACACTTTGGGCCCCTTAGTACTAATTGATCATCGTTGCAACGCCACAGCCTACCTGAGTATTGTTGCTGACCATGTCCCTCCCTTCATGATCACAGTATACCCATCTTCTGATGGCTACATCCAGCAGGATAATGCACCATGTCGTAAAGCTCAAATCATGTGAGACTAGTTTCTTGAACATGACAATGAGTCCATTGTACTCAAATGGCATCCACAGTCATCAGATCTCAACCCAATAGAGCACCTTTGGGATGTGGAGGAACAGGAGATTCTCATCATGGATGTGCAGCCGACAAATCTGCAGCAACTGCGTGATGTCAATATGGACCAATATCTCTGAGGAATGTTTCCAGTACCTTGTTGAATCTATGCCACGGAGGATTAAGGCAGTTCTGAAGGCAACCTGATACTAGCAAGGTGTATATATCAACCCGCCCTTCCTCTAGACCTAACCCTACCCAAAATGTATGCCTAAAATCAGTGGGAAATGATAGCTGATTAACAAGGGATGTAGAAGCACCTAACCCTTAACATAAGCCTAAAACAAATATTTCCAGAAAAACAGATATTTCCAGAAAAAACTATCCCTCCAATCTGATTGGCTGGTTGAAATGTTGATCCAGGAACATCTTGTACTTGGTGAAATCACACTCTTCTGTCCTGTACTGTGCTGACTGTGGTGGAGACAGTGCTGTGCCTGCAGCTTCTGTGTGTAGATCAGTTCGAGGAAGGCCTTTGTAACACATCTGAGCCTCAGGGCACAAAGTAAGCTACATAAAGACATGGTTAGATGAGTTTGATGTGGAAGAACACCAAGTCCTGACCTCATTTCAGAAATATTCCACAGAAATACTCCAAAATCTTGTGGAAACAGTGTAATAGTTAGAGGAGTAACTCACCCCATTAGTGACTTCAGTATCTGTCTGTCCCTCACTCAAAACTAATGATGACAGTTTCTGTTTTAGGGTGACTGGTTTTCAACAGTATCACAGGATTTCTCATAGTGGTGTTGGTCAGACAAGAAGTACAACATGCCTGATGTTATTGCTCTCTTTCACTGAGGTCACTCCAAGCCCCGTCTGTCAGACTGTTGCTTCCGTTGTTTTTATCCGTTGTTCTCTCTGGAGAGAGTTTGTGAATGAACACAAACACAGAGTCAGACTTCATTCAGTATTAACACAGAAGACGCCATCATGCCCTGCTTTCACTGCTGGACAGTCTGCCCTGATGCATAGAACATCAGCTGCTCTAAAATGTTACGTAACCAGAATTACATAAAAGTTCACTCTGGTCCTGTCACGTGATTGGCTGTTCTGAGAAGACTGCTGATACTATGTATAACAGCACTGGGATGTTTCACTGTTTGTATATTTTTGTATTTTTTTGGTAATAATTTGACGTATTCTAATTTTATTTTTGTAGTCCTTCATAATATTTGAAACAATGGAAAGAAAGAACATTTGTTGGTGTGATTCTTTAGGGTCTTAATGAAAATATGTGCTTTAGTTAAATTAGTTAAAACAACACAGCTCTGTATAACCTACCATTTAGAAATTTTAACCACAGTATGTAATAGACATTTCATCAAGGCCCTAAAGAATCATACTATCTGATGTCCCCTTTAATGCAAACTAGCACAAATAGCAGGTGTGTGGATCTCTGCAGCCCTGGGTCCTGCTTTTACTCCAGGCTCTTTGAAGGTAAAGGTCAGGTTTACTCTGGTGGACCCACAGCAGGTGAGTCATGCACATTCACACCTCCACCGACATTTCAGTCCTCTGTCGTCTGATAATGTGGAGGTCTGTCAAACACTGAGAGAGGTGAGGAGCCCAGCCCTGGTCAACACCAATACGCTTGATTGTTTTTTATCAATCAATCAGGGTTTAATTTAATAACTGCAGGAATTTCTCGAAGGTTATTGTAAAAAACTCTGTGCACTGCCACCATTCAAATAATTCCGCCTTCAACTCACTCATGCACTATCTAAAACTAATTACCCTCAACATATTTGCAATTTCTTTTACTCTGTCATTATTTTACTCACCTTTACATCCTTCAAGACCTGTATGTGGTAACACGTTCCTTTGTAAATGAGCTAATAGTGAACTAACACATTCCACTAAGTGCTATTACTTGCTGATTCATTAATCAGAGTTTCTTTATAGGTACTTACAACCTGATCTCACAGAATTGAGTAACGGCCACTGACTCTCAACACATAAATTCATTGAAAATTCTGTGATGGGTTCACGAAAAAAAGATACCAATGTAAGTCAGTGACAGACATTATTCACATATTCATATCTGGATTCATATATTAGGTGATGATATTGCCATTATGCCATATGAATTGGGGTGCGAATTCTCACTGCAAACAGTTTTATTTATATTACTTTATTTATACCCATTGCCGTGAATGACAGCAGGACACAGGGTCTTCTTGACATGATGTAATCCACATGGAAATTGTACTGTTTGTGGGCGGGGCAAGTTCTTAGCGACGTAGAACGTGGGCGGACATTATGCAAATATGTTACTTTGTGGTCAGTAGAATGTGATCCTGGATCAACATTACTTTCCAGAAATATAAACTTATCCCAATCCTTCCCCCTTAAACCTACCCCTAACCAAAAAATTTTGTAAATGATCGCTGATTGACAAGGGAGTAGAAGCACCTAACCATGATTGTAAGCCTAAAACAGATATTTCCAGAAAAGTCATTCCTGAATTCTGATTGGTTGATTAGAATGTTGGTCCAGGATCACATTCTACTTGGTGAAATCACGCTAACCTTACTTTGTGACGTGTGGAGGTAACAGAAAAAGATTTGAACGACTCGTGTAGGCGAATGTGAGCCGACTCTTTTTTTGGATTGACAATAACTTTATTTATCGTGCACTGTCAGCGTCACAACTTTGCAGATAGTTTATGTTCACATACAGCTACATGACATTTTACAAAACATTTACACAGAAAATCTTTTACCTGACAGCAAAACTACTTTCGCTGGTTCAAAGTATCATCTGTTCTCTCATTAAAACCTCTGCCTTTACAGTATAAAGACCACACTATCATTTCCAGAAGAAAGAAAAAACTCATTTTGTCCTCATGCCTTACTAAAAACATATTTTTCAGTTTACCCCTGAACATACAGAAACGTTCCCTTCTCTTGAGCTTATAGGCTCATGCTGCAGCTAATAGACTGGAGAGAAAATCATGTTTCTTTACAAAACAAAACTGCCTGACTCCATTAATGTTCGTCAAATGAGGGTTAAAATCCAAACAAACAAACATAGAAATCATAGATAGAAAAAATGATACGGCACGTACAATAAGAGCGGTAGTTTAGCATGTGCTACAATGCGTTGAGCCATCACCTAAAGTGACCAGATGGTACTGTCCTGCATTTATGAGCCATGACATGCATCCCGACAGACTTACTGTTAGGATGCCATTTGTCATGATAATTAGTCATGGTTTTTAGCTTGATGGCTAGAAATATAGATCTTTATCATACATTAAGAACAGTTTGCTTAAACATAAATTCTGTCCAAATTGACTCATTGTTAATAATGAAGCCCAGCCGTCTCTGCCACAGAATAAAAGTTAATTTTCCTTTATTTATTTATTTATTTTTTAATTCAAATCTCAAATTGCAAGATCCTAACTTAAAAATATTGAGTTTGTATATGACAACTTAGACTTTTCTTCTTTATCTGCAATGATGTTTATACAATTATGAACATAGGAAGAAAAAGTCAGAATTACGATATAAAAGTCAGATTTTTTTGCTAGGTTGTAAACAAGCCGCCTTACGTTACTGACATGTTTGACTTTGGTCTTCCACTGAACTCAAAAGGAAATCTGATAAACAAAGGACCGCATCTGAACTCGGCTCACCTGTATTTAAGTATTACTGTACACATAATAAGTGCAGCAGGAATCTACAACATCTTCATCAAGGTCATCTAGTTACCTTGCTCTCACCTGGGAATATGAATGTGACTCTTGTGTCATTTCATCAAATAACATTAAGTAAAATGGCAAAACAGTCAAACAAACAAACAAACAATAACAAAAAAACATAAAAGTTATGTAGCAATTAACCGAGAGTGGTTTCATAAAAAGGGCCGCCCTCTTTCCAAGATTAAGCTCACGATACGATCAATTTCTCCCAATCTCTCTAGCCCACCTGACCAAAACGAGCTCCAGTGATTATAAGACACTTAGAGTAGCATTGTGAATTTTAAAAGAAGCATTCTGACATCTGAGGTGGTAAAAACCGTGCTCCCGCTGTAATGAAACTCGCCTCGGCTATTAGCTTTGTCTTGCTAAGAGCTGGTCTCTCTTTAAGCGCCGCAGCTCATTAACCGCAAGGGAGGGTCGATTAATCCATAACAGTTAACGAAAGATGCTCACGCACGGCCTTCCCTTCCATTTCCTGTTAGAGTCTGTGTCTCTAACACTTAAAATTTCTGTCATCTATCTCACTCCTGCTCTAAAACACACATGCACTTAAAAGAAGTCTACAATATTATTTCTACACTATCGTACTTAATGTCCATTGCTTTTTAGGTTAAAATTGCCTTTAGAACTGCCTGTGCTTGCTGTCAAACGATTGATTACGATTAATGGCAACCAAAATAAAATTTGTGTGGATACTGTTTATATGTATTATGTATATTTATTATTATATATAATGTATATATAAATGTAAACACATACATGCATATATTTAAGAAAATAATGGTTATAGTATATTTTTCTTAAATATATGCATGCATATGTTTGTATTCATTTATTTATTACTTTTTTTAACAATTATACATTTAACACATTAAATTAGACATGTTTATATATATTTACATTTACATTTATTCATTTAGCAGACGCTTTTATCCAAAGCGACTTACAGGTGGGGAAAAACAGCAGCAA